>ML105163.1:0-76129 GCA_003697995.1 Taxidea taxus jeffersonii | reverse complement strand
AATAGACTCTATGCATATAATAACCCAAACCCAAATGTCTATTAACAGGTAAGCGGATAAACAAACTGTGATACTCAGCACTGCACAAAAAGAAATTAATGACTTATAATAACTACAGCATGACTGAGTCCCACAATACTACGCTGAATCAAAGAAGCCAGACCAAAAAGAGAGTATGTCATGTCTGAGTCCATTCATATTCAATTCTAGAAAATGAAAACTAATCTACAGCGACAAAAAGCGAATCAGCAGCTGCTTGGGAGTTACAGGGAGTGAAGAACAAGGACAGCAGTGTGTGTGTGTGTGTGTGTGTATGCGCACACGCGCGCATACACGCGCACGTGCGCGAGGCTCCTGTGTTCTCCTTTACTCTCACACTGCTACCGCACTCACAAGACCTTTGACACCAGCTATGTGGGTTTTCCACACATCAGGCAATTCTGCAACACTAGCTGTGTGCTTTATATTTCAATGCAGTCCTGGTACTATGTGGTTAAGGATTCAATTCCACAAAACTGTTCCCACTTGGGATGCCAATATCAAGTTCTAGGATGTCACCTGTAATTCTGACCAGTGGGCTATAAGTGAGGGTCCTTATGGCTCTCTCTTTGGATTCAGTAATTTTCTAGAATGGCCCAGAGAAATCAAGGAAATGTTTAGTTACATTTATTGGTTTACTATAAAGGATATAATAAAGGATACAGATAGGATATAGCCAGATGAAGAAATGCACAGAGTAAGGTATATGAAAAGGGACATGGAGCTTCCGTGCTCTCTCTCTGGGCCACTCTCCCAATACCTCCATGTGTTCACCGATCCTAGAAGCTCTCCAAATTCCTTACTATAGGGGTTTTAAAGGAAGCTTCATCATGTAGGCATGACTGACTATTAACTTCATCTTTTCCCCCTTGCCCCTCTCTAGAGAATGGGGGTGGACTGATACTGAAAGTTCTAAGCTTCTAACCATGACTTGGTCTTTCCAGTGATTAAGCCCCCATCTGGGAGCCTACTAAGAGTTGCCTCATGAACCAAAGACACTCCTATTACCCAGAACATTCCAAGGGATCTAGAAGCTCTATGTCAGGAAGCCAGGTCAAAGACCAAATATAAGAACAAAGATGCTCCTACTGCTTTTATTACTTAGGAAATTGCAAGGTTTAGGGGCTCTGTTCCAGGAACCAGGGGCAGAGACCACTATATACATGTCTTTCTATTATCTGATTAAACACACACACACACACACACACACACACACACGTCAAAACTTATCAAAACTGTACTTTAATATGTACATTTAAGTTAATATTGTTATACCTCAGTAAATCTATTAAAATCTTCATACTTTCCCATTTACTTCTTAACCCGTTAAAATTTGATTTCTATCCTTATAACTTTGGGAAACAGTTTCAAGAAGATCTTTGTTAATATTTGAGTTGTTATCTAGCTATATCTACATATTTTAAATCTTTATTTTACCAGACCTCTCCGGTGCATTTGACTATGATAATTCTGACTTCCTGAATTCTTTAATTCTGCTGACAAGTCTCTGAGAGTTTCTGCTCTGTCTTCTGTATATACTCCCCCTTTCTCTTCCAATTTCTGAACGTAACTGTTTCCCAGGATTTCACTGACACCTCACCTCAATCTTAACATATTCCTGAATATTTTCCTGGATTCTCATAGACCCAAATGTCTCAAAGACACAGGTGACCCACATTTACATCCCTAGCACGAGACACACACTAATCCTCAAAGTTTTATTTCTACATGCTTGATGGACATCTCCACTTTCATTTCCCCCCAAAAAGTGAACACAACAAAGGAAACATTGAAATCATCTTCAGTCTTAAAGCCATTTTCCGGAAACAACAGTTTTTTAAAAAAATCATTGCCCACCTCTCCCCCAGGAATCAGCCTTGAGTTATCCTCTGAAGTCACTTCCTCATCATTTCTTGCTTATGTTAACTGAAACAGCCTCCTAAGTAACCCCTGCTTCTAGCCAATTCCCCATTGAGCCCATGCTTGACACAATGGCTGCCAAGGTGAAAGCCCTTCTGGGGTGACTTTTTAACCACAACAGGAAATGCAAACACCTTATCCTGGTAATCAAGACAAAATCTTCAAAGATCTGGGTGTATCTATCTTGTTATCAAACATCTACACTTACTTCTACCACAAACACTCTTCTATGCTAATCTCAAACAGCTTTTAGTTCTATACACACATCATGCTACATATCACTACCATGTTATTATTACCATTATCCTTCCTGCCTCAAATGCTCTTTCTTATTCTATTTTTCTGGATAACTGCTGCTTGTCTGCTAAGATTTAGAACAGATCACTCTAAACTACTGAAATTATTATTTATTTACTTATTTACTCACTTGCTGACTTATATATCAGAAGACTATGCTGGCTGTAGAATTTTGGAGTTGGTAGAGGGGAAGAAAAAAAGACTGACAAATGAAAATTGTCATGTAGTTGAAATGTTGGTGAAGACTTAATATCTGAATGTACTTAGTAACAACTTAAAGATACAACCAAACTTAAAGGAAGTTAAAGAACTTGAGTCAAAGTGAAGGAATGATGTGGGGTGAGTTCTAATGCCAATAGGATTTGTGAATCCTGAAGCTGAATGCCCTCACTGAGCTCTGAGAGTTCAGAGATAAGGAATTGACTTCATGGGTCTGTGTACTTTGCGTTATCTTTGGTTTGAAGGAAGTTTAATTCTGGCACTCATAAAAAGCAAAACAACTATATGTAGCCATATAAACTTACCAAAAGATGAACTTGTTAAAAAGCATACCCAGTCTTTTGCAGAAGGTACAAAGATGAAGCTAAAAAAACAATGAACAAGTTAAGTTTTAAAAGTCAGCTTGCTAATACACCTGAAACTTATGTAACACTGTATGTTAACTAACTGGAATTAAAATAAAAACTTTTAAAAAATTAAAAATAAATAAAAATAAAATAAGGTAGGTTGTCAGTATCAGGGATAGCTCTATAGCTTCTGGTAGTCTTTTCTCAAGTAACTTGTGTTCTCATTTATTCATTTTGACTACTCCCATGGTTTTCCTATTTTATTGTTAAATTTTGACCAAATTTTGAGAGTATGTAAAATAATAAAACTTACCTTCTACTCATAAGGAACCTACAGTTTAGAAGAGGCAAATGCCTCTAGTACCTGCTATTTCCATATGTTCTCAGCTAAATTGAATTCAGTCTTAGATCAGGTTTGTTTAGGATAGTTTAGATAGGTATAAATAACAATGTAATCATCTATACAGATTAATATATTTTGAAGACATATATAATATATATATGAAGACAGTGATATAGGCAGTGATGTAAATTAGAGTAGAATTACAAAAGGGTGCATAAATTATCTGAGTTGGAGACTCTGTCACGGCTAGAAAGAGGTAATGTTTCAAAATATGTTATACATTAATCTTAAGAGCAAAGGGAAAATGTAGTGTTGTTAGCGTTTTTATCTGATATCCACTTTCCCTGTCTTTATTATTTACAAATCTCCACAATTATATACTGACCAAGAACCACATTTCATAGCCTCTTTTGCAAATGGATATTTGCAAAAGTTGTGTCAGTACTTGACAATGAGATATAACAGGGTATATGGATCCTTTTGACCATAGAGTGGGCTCTCCCAGGCTAGAGATTATCCCTTTCATCCTCCCTTCTCACCAAGCCCTCCTTACACTTGCTTTCAGCCCAGACATTATTATAGGAACCCCAGCAGCTATTACAGACCATGAAGAGAGCTTGAAAATCTCTACAAATTTCTGGTGGAGCAGAAAGCTAGAAGGAACATGCCTCCCCTGGGGGCTGCAGTGTTACAATACTTTGGGATTATTTTTAGGTTGAGCTAAATAAGCCTCCATCTTGTCTAATGTTGAGATTAATTTGAGATTTTATTTCTTTTTTTTTTTTTTTAAGATTTTGCTTATTCATTTGACAGAGATCACAAGTAGGCAAAGAGGCAGGCAGAGAGAGAGGAAGGGAAGCAGGCTCCCTGCTGAGCAGAGAGCCCGATGTGGGGCTTGATCCAAGGACCCTGAGATCATGACCTAAGCTGAAGGCAGAGGCTTTAACCCACTGAGCCAACCAGAGGCCCCAAGATTTTATTTCATTTACACCACATGTAATCCTAAAAGCACCCATATAGGAAGAGGATAGCAAGTACAGGTAAGAGTCAAGAAATTGACCTGACCGCTAGAGAGTCAGACACCACTGTCCCTGATAAGTACTGACACAACTCCATTTCCAGCCTCCCCTTTGCAATTATAACTCATTTAAAATGTCCTTAGACTTGTTTAACACATGGCTTCCAAATGCAACTCTCCATTATTGACATCCATAACAATCAAGACAACTCTTCCACAAAGAACTAAAAATTATAGATTAAAAAAAATAATAATAAAAGATGTTAAACAGCTCTCAATGCAATCTTGATTCAGGGACAAAGATCTCGAGAAGAAAAAGGCACATTTGGGTGAGCCTGATAGAATTTATTTCTTTTCGAGACATTCCTTTCCCTGAGCCAAGGAGCTGATGGACTTTGGTCACAAATATAGTGTCCTCATGGTCCAACCATACTTGATTCACTTAAGACTACATCCTTAAATTGACTCCAGCTATGGGAGCATAAATTTGTTTCATGTTGGTTTACTTAAGTACAACTATCCCATCACCAGAATACTATTATTTGTAGGCAGAAATCATCACTGTGTGTTTGGAGGATGGGACTGGTGATGGAAAACAAACACGATCCAACTTCCACCACCTATTCGCCTCTGTCACATTTAACAAGACAATTTATTCCTATGTGAGCCTGTTTTCCCCTCTAGAAAAGTAGTTTCATCAAGAGATTACACTAACAAATAAAAATATTTAATGTACTCAGATGCTACAATAAGTGTTATGCACTCTGTCGTCATATTGCTCACAGAAATGGGCAAAAAAGCCCGGGGCACCAGACAGAAAAACTAGGGTATGGGACAGGTGGAAATACTTTCTTGCAAATGAGGCTGGCGCTCTGGAGCGTGCGAGAGCAAGAGCCCCACAAGTGCAAAGATGATGCCCACTTAAAAGAAAGGGGGGGGGGTGATGGGATGCCTGGGTGGCTCAGTGGGTTGAGCCTCTGCCTTCTGCTCCGCTCATGATCTCAGCGTCCTGGATCGAGCCCCGTGTGGGGCTCTCTGCTCGGTGGGGAGCCTGCTTCCTCCTCTCTCTCTCTCTGCCTGCCTCCCTGCCTGCTTGTGATCTCTGTCTGTCAAATAAATAAATAAAAATTTTTAAAAAGGGAGGGGGTGAGAAAAAGAAGAAAAGAAGTAAAATGAGAAAAGGAAAGAAAAAAAAAAAAAGAAAAAAGGCACGACAAAAAAGCGTGAGGCTTTAAGGAAGCAAGGAAGACTTGAGCAGGGAAAATGGCTCCTGCGAGCTCTGTCTTGGTGAGTCTCCCAGCACCGGCTGCCCCGCAGGCCAATGCTCGCCTCAAAATTACCAAATGAGTCCCTTTCTCAAGAAGTCTGGGTGCTTTGAAAAAGGGCAGCTTCTGCGCTGGGCCCTGGCTGGGCGAGTCTGCATGCGGAGGCTTTAGGAGCAGTTTCTCAGTCTGCAACAGCACCCTGCGGCCCCTGTGTGGGGGCCCCACTGGTCTGCAAAAATACGTGTTTGGGGGCCTCGTCCTTCAGGTGCTGGTCTTAAACTTGGTGTAGTCCAAGAGGAACAGGAACCCTTGGTTCCTCAGGGAGAAGCTTCAAGTTTTGAATGACCTCCCCCTTGTGGGTCTGTGCAAGGGCTGGCCCTTAGGGTGAGACTGCGTCTTGGCTTTTCCTACCTGCGACCGCGTGGTTTCTCTCCGTTTTGCTGATGCGAAGGGGCAGCTCTGCCAGTTTTAAGGCTTTTCTGGGAGGAAATGGTTGCGTATATAACTGAATTCGGTGGTTCTGCAGGGGCAAGATGTCTCCATCTTGAACCGGACAACCTGGCGCTTATTGTAGGGGATTGGGTTGGGGGTAGAAGGCCCAGAGGAAATAATCTGTGGGAATGACTCCTCCTGTGCCTCCTCTTAGACTTTGCAGCCCTGTGTTGGTTGTTGTTAATAGCTGAACATGTAGTTTTATATATTCTGTCCATATTTTGTAGTTACTTTATGGTAGAAAGGTAAGTGTGCTATCTTGTCCATAACCAAAATTATATTGATTTTTTTTAAAGACTTTATTTATTTGGAAGAGAGAAAATGAGTGGGGAGAGGGAGAAGCAGGCTCCAAGCTGAGCAGGGAGCCAGGCATGGGGCTAGATCATGACCTGAGCCCAAGGCACACCCTTAATCAACTGAGCCACCCAGTCCCCCCTCCAGTCTTAATAATTGAATACATGAATAAATCTTATGCTTACCCTCTGTGTTTGTTTATTTTTAAGTAGGCTCCAGACCCAGGTGGGGCTCGAAATCACAACCCTGAGACCAAGAGTCTCATCTACTACCTACTGAGCCAGCCAGGCGCCCCACCCTGTGTTGCTTTTTTTTTTCTCCCTTAAACCTAAAAGGTAAGATTTCAAAATGTTTCTGTCTCTAGTTTATCTTCTTTGTTTCCGATCAACATCTAAAATAAAGAACTCTTTGGGTTTGACTCTTGGCATCATAAATTATCACTGCCCCTGATATGATTCATTCTCAGATCTAATAAGCATCCTTTTTATATTTTCCATATATATATATGTAATTTACCAAATAATATGTAGTTTGTTATGTACATGTAATTTGGTAATTTGGTATATATATATGTAATTTGGTAAATATGCTGAACAATAGGGTACCAAGCTCAAAATCAAACACTATTCTGATCTAGAATGAACATACTTACCAAGACACTTGGGGAAGCTCTGTCCAAACTGTTAGTTTCGGTTTGTTCAATGCTGATTTACATTTACCTTGTCCATAAAAATAATGGGAAAGTTAAGTGGAATTGGGAAATGCCACCTGTCTGAGTTTAATGAAGAAAGTAAAATGAAGCAAGTCAGGTAAAATATTTTCATTAAATTCCAGTTGTTTTGTTTTCAGACTACTAGCAAATGATTCATTTCATGATCTTCTCTAGAATATTGCCAGTAATCCATATGACACTCTAATCTCTATATAGATAAGAGAATCTACCTTGAAAAAAAAAAACTGGAATATTTCTATGTGCCCATTCTTCAAGCCCCTGTATGTTGCTTATAGATTTACCAAATATTATCAAAGGTACTCCCCATTCCCACTGGCAAATAGCAATTCTATGTGATGCAAAAGATACTTTAAATTTGAATTTATCTTACTAGCTATGCAATGAGTGATTTACCTAGTCCTTTAAATTTCTGTCCTCCTTTATTAAATGGGGGTAAAATACTTTTTTGAATGTTTGCTTTGAAGATTAGGAAAATATATAAAGGCAACTATTATATTTCCATCCGAGAGATATCCAAACAAATGGCTACTATATTAATAGTTATTATCATTTTAGTATTCTGCATGTAATTCACCTGAGCTTGGATATTTGGATTTAAGTAGCCACATGGTTTCTCACCAGATTTTTCCTATTGTGACCTTTATTTTCTCTAAGCAATGCCTAGTGTCTTCTAAAGATTGTTCTACCTAGAAGAGAATATGTAGACTCAGAATGGAATTTGTATACTTCTCTTTCTCTCTTAACATGACTTATTTTCTCAAAGAAGAGCTCTTTTCCTGTTTATTTTCTTGCTCCAAATAGATTAATGAAATCATTTTGCCTCTTTCCTTTTTATTAAAAGTTTCATTTCATACTATGCTCTTACTCCTTTTTTTTTCTTTTCTCCCCCACTCCCCCCCCAAGAGTTACCATTATTGTCTGTCCTTCCTTATGGGGTTCTCCTGTAAATGTTCCTTACATGATCTTTAAAAAACCTTAAGAGTGCTGTGCAGCAGCCTTGTTGGTGTCTCTGCAACGCTGGCATCTTTCCACTTTTTCCTTATTTAGTTTGCTGAAAGAGTATAGTAAGACATTACTTTCCCCTGCCTACCTCTTTCGTCTCCCTTTTTCTTTCCCTCTTTCTCTTTGTAGCTTCTCATTCCTCTTGAGTTAAATATAAAACTTTAAAGTCCGGCTAGGAAGATCGTATCTTTTATCTTCAGATTAAAAAACAAAACAAAACTAAACAACAACAAAACACCAGAGTGTGTCTGTGTGTGTGTGTGTGTGTGTGTGTGTGTGTGTGCGTGCGCGCGCGCGCGCGCTCACGAGTGCGTCTTTTTAAATGCATGTTTCTCTTTCACTCCTAAGGTGTCAACTTCTGGAGGAGGAAAAGCCAGGTCGTCCTCTATTAACATTGTTCTGCATGAAGAGACTCTCAAGAAAAAAAAAAAAAAAAGAAAGAAAGAAAGAAAAGAAAAAAAAAAAGGCATCGGGGCTCATTAAGGAAAGGTTCTCAACAGTGTCATTTATTGTAACTGAGCCGGGGTTCTTGCAGCCATAAGTTGTGTCCAAGAATCCACTTTCTTTCAATCCTTCTAAGGAGTCCAAGCAAAGCAGTTTGTAAGAGAACACAGCAAAACTGACCAACAGAACTCTGTCCTTGAAATACCGGGGCCACGCAAGCTGGGGGCACGTGGGGCCTCAGCGAGGCAGCCCGGAGGCCTCGGGGCTCTCCCGCGGCAGGGTTCCTTCGACAACCCCCCACCCCCACCCCAGGCGCAGAATGCCGGCGGAGCCCGCACGCGGGAGCCGAGCAGGGCGCCAGCAAGGCAACTGGGCATGCTCAGAAGCCGGGCAGGTTTGGGTCTCCAGCAGGCAGCTTGTGCATTACACCCCTGCTCGCAGTCCTGGGAGGAGGAGGAGCGCGGGAGGAAGAAGAGGAGGAGCGGCGAGCAGTAGCCACGATCGCCACCACCAGGCAGAGGAAGAGTTCGTGAGGAGGGAAAGACCCTCCTCCCACTTGGAGCGCCTGGTGTCTGCTTTTGGAAAAAGAGAATACAGGATAAAGGAGGAGAAGGAAAGAAGAAGGGGGAAGAAAGTGAGGAGGGAGAGAGAGGGGGGCAAAAAAAGACGAGAACAGTGAGGGCCGGTGCGTGCAGGGAGCCTGAGGCGCGGGGGCGGCGGTGCCGAGCCAAGAGCGCTGCCGCTTGGGCAGGTGCCGGGCCGCTGCCTGGAGGCGGCATGTGACGCGGCCGCAGCTGCCCGCGGGCGGAGCGCTCTCGGACCCGGGAGCGCACACCGCGGGGCAAGTCGGTGCTATCCGGATCCCCACGCTCCTTGTGAGTTCGCCGGCGGCAGCCTCGCTTCTGCAAAGACGCGCGATGAACCAAAGGGCGGCTCCGGGCTTGGGCGTGTGGTCCTAGGACACTCTCCCCGTGAGCGCCGAGCAGCAGGCGACTAAGGAACGGCGGACCAGGCGTCTCCCGCGTGTCGGGGAGGCGCGGGCGACCGCCGTGGGACAGTCACCTGGAGCGCAGCGGCCAGGTAAAGACGGTGCTTGCCACCCGGGCGCTGGGCAAAGCGGGTGGTGGTGGCGGCTGACCTGGTTTCTTGCCTGATCGCGCTGCGAAGGGAGGAAAAAGTTTTCGGCCCGGGTAGGAAATGTCTTTGCTTCAGGGAATGCAGAGAGGGTACTGGAGAGGGTAGAGAGAGCTGGTCTGTGGATTTTAGGGGGTGGTGGTGGGAACTTGAACGCAGAGCGCGATCGCGATCGTGTGCGGACTTGGAGCCTGGGGCCGAGGGTGGGGAATGCGGGGTCACAGCAAGTGCCGGGGAAAGGACGGCAATAGCAGGAGCGGTGGCTGGGACAGAGCGGGGGACGCCCCACCCGGCTCTCCTCAGCTTGGATTCTCTGTCTCCGGAATGCCGGATCTGAGGCACCGAGGGTCCCGACCAGAGGAACTACTCGGCTTGGTGTGTGCTTGTATGCGCGCGCCTGTGAGATGTGCGTGTGTGGCTTCCCCCATATGATTTCCTACCGCTTTTTGGAAGGCTAAGGCAGGCACCCGCCAACCTCGAAACGGGGTGGCTTGTTCGGATTGCGTTTCAGGGGGCGAAGAGGCAAATTTGACACGTAGTGTAACACCTGGGCCAAGGTGGATAGCCTGGGTGCGCATCTTCACTGATCCGGAGAGAGTCTACACTCGCGGAGCGGGGATCTCCTCTCTGGATCCCTCCTCCAGAACAGCCTCCTTACAGCTGGGTTAATTTCTGCGTGTTTTTAAATGATGTGAGGGGCGGGGGCAGTGGAGTAGCAAGAGTCACTTGTCTTAGCGCTGTGCGTGTTGGAATTGTGATCCTGTTGGGTGTGCGTGTGTGCAACTCTCCTCGCACGCAGGTTGGAAGTGGTAGAGGAAGCAGGGGTTTGGGAATTGCATCCGTATGGACAGATTACAAGAATGCAAACATTCTTTGGTCTGCAAGTGTTATTTGAACCTGCCTGATGGCTCTAAGGATATGCTTTCTTCGTGCTGTGTTGCGATGTAAAAAGGATGGCTCTTCTTAGGAGGTAAATGTATTTTATCCGAGCGTTTATGTTGTTAAGGACTCTGGTTATGTCACTGTATGCCTTGCACAGACCTTTCATTTCTCTCTTGGCCTCTGAGTTACAACAGAACAGTTTAATCACCCATTTTAGGTCTTTCCGGGTTACTACATGAAAAATAATCTTTTTTTAAAAAGTGTATTTTTGATGATGTGGTCCCAAGTAATTTCATATTGTGAGATCATTAAATTGCATGAAACATTCATCACTATTTCCTGTGTTTAAAACAATGCTCCTGTATTTATTTGAAAGAGACCCTGCCTAAGAACATATACTTAAGAAAGGGGAGAGCTGAACCTAGAACAAATATGTGCATATAGACAAGACTGTGGTAGTCATGTATTAATTTTTAAAAATTAAGGTCTTTCTGTTCCAAATGTGGTTGGATAGATATGGCGTTGGTTGCACCCTCTTGTTATGGAAGCTGGTATTGCGAAGAACACATTGAACATGCCTGCCTCTCCAGTGTGCATTCAACATGACACAGAATTGTGGTTTAAATCATACACTCCTATCATTGAATAGCCTATCTTGAGATTTTGTTTACATGGTTTGTCTTAATTAGCTTAATGTATAATTAGCTATTGTTGAGTTAGAAAGCATGTTATTTTTAAATGTGTTTCCATATGGAAATATAACTTTATCTTAAATGACTAACTTAAAATTAATTATGTTGCAGGTCTGATTTAGACTGTTTCTATAAACTGGGGGGGTGCTGTAAGATTGAGTTTAATATGAAAATAGTCATATTGAAATGCCATTTATTTAAATCACAGCAAATATTTATTCAACAGACGTATTTTCAAAAGAAAAAGATTTAAAAGGTTTTGAAAAAGTCTTTGACAATGGAAATCTTTTGCATGGAAAATTATTGTAAGACAAAAGTTTAATTTGGGAAAAGGGGAAATGTGTGTGGAATTGGTCAACATATAGAGAAAGAGTGTTGTAAGAGTAGTTCTGCATTAAACCTACATTTAAACTTTTTTAAGGAAACTTTAGAGAATTATAAGAATGCACATTATTTTTCTTTTTGGGGAAAAAAGGGGGAAGTATCACTTCAAAAGTATTAGTTATTTCTGAAGATGACTTAGGCATACTGGAGTTCTTGAGGATGCACCCATTTTCTATTCCTTATAAAGACAAATGATTTACTTTCTCACAGAAAGAAAATGTGTTGTTTAAGCTATGGTGTGTAAAAGTGTGAACTTTCTTTTAGCGGTATTTTAGCTTTTAATTACAGGCAACCTGTTGAAAATGAGCCTGGAAAAAAAAAAAACGTAAAATTAACAAAATTAACATTTCTTGAATCCACACCAGTAAATTTAGTAGAAAGAAAATTAAATGAAGTCATTAAAAGCAAAGTTCCCTTGTGTATTTGCAAATTATAAAGTAATAATTTCATTCATATTTTTACCTAAAATTTCCTCCATTACTTCCCGAGGCAATGTACTGTTCTTGCCTAACTAAGCTTGTAATTCGAAGAATTACTTGCCTACTCCTAAATGGCCTGGGCATTGTCAATGCAACTATTAAGAAACTGGGTCTTCTTTGCAATACAGGGAAGTTTGTATTGAGAATAGCTGTGATGTAGTGGGACTTCAGATATGAGATGAATGAATTCTGAATCGTATGAACATGTAGCCTCTGATGGGCATGCAGAAAGTCGCTCCTGTCCTTCACTTGTGGAACCTAATTTTATGTCATAATATATTGTGACCCGTAGCATAAGCCTTACCTTGTGGTTCTGAAATATTCAGTGAGTAACCAGAAATGTTTTATTTTATACAATACATTCGTGAATTTAAAATATGGCTTTCTTGCAGGAGAATCTTAAAGAGACATACATGACTCCAATAACAAAAAATCAGTCAAATGCCTCTACCATGGTTATTTTAAAAAGTTAACCAGCTAAGAAATTGTGCCTTGTGCTTAATCCTGGAATATGATGTGTGTGATGGCCATGAAATATTCCACAGGACTTTTTACCTATCGACCTCATTTAGTGCAGTGGAGTCCCTATCCTAGTTATCAGTCTTAATAGAACTTTAGGATAGAATTGCAGCATCAGTGGAAAGTTTTGATTTTAGGGGAGAAAGCTGAAGAGATCATCTAATGATTGATTTGACAAGAGACAAAGCCTGTCAGGTTGGAAGTTAATTTCTCATGTCTGATGGACTCTATCTTTTCCATTAAGGAAGCGGTCCTTGTTCAGATAGATCAAAAGTAGTCTCTCTGAATCCTAAGTCAGTACTCTTGGCCCTTCTCCCTCTATCAGCACTCCACAGAAAGTCTGTACAGGAGCCAAGACACCCCCATTCAATTGTAACCCCGCATTTGCATCTGGAGGGCTCTCTTAGACTTCTCCAGTCCCTAAAAAGTGCATATCCTGGGCAGCCTAAATCTGCATTAGCATTGCCTTCAAACAAGGAAATAAAGACAGTTTTGTTGCCATGAAACTATTGAAAATATTGACTCACAATGGGCCTTATAAGAAAGTGGTGTTTCCTCCCCCAGCATTTCTTCCCTGTGCACGTTGCAGAATGCTTTTGAGGGTCCAAAGCCATGATGCATGTGAACATGACTTTTTTTTTTAATATTTTTATTTATTTATTTGACAGAGATCACAAGTAGGCAGAGAGAGAGAGGAGGAAGCAGGCTCCCTGCCGAGCAGAGAGCCCGATGCGGGGCTCGATCCCAGAACCCTGGGATCATGACCTGAGCCGAAGGCAGAGGCTTTAACCCACTGAGCCACCCAGGCGCCCCGTGAACATGACTTTTGAAACAAAAGCACTATTAAATGTGGTGCACGATTTAGACCCTTAATATGATTTGACATGGAGCACGGAGAACCAGAGTGGAGGTGTCCCTCTGGCTCGGTAGTTGGCTGCCTTGTGTTCCTTTTTGTCCACACGTTTTGGCAGCTGGTAGACTCCCCAGCCTCTGGCAGGCTCTCCCCTGCAGGCTGGCAGGCCTGCTGTCCCACCTGTTGAAACTGCCTTCTCATCCATTCCTAAAGGCCAAGTACTCTGGCTGGCATGCACCTTCTTAGACTTTTCTCTGCCGAGGCTGCAGCTCCCCACATTGACACAAACGTGGGATCCACTCACTGGTGGTGACAGCAAGCCAACAGAAGGAATATTTGAGCTCCTGCCATCTTCTTCTCACCTACTGCACCAGCTCGTCCTGAAGCCAGCTAGAATATGAACACTTTGAGGAAAAACAATGATGGGGAAAAGTGGGTAAATAAAATTTGACAAGCAGTAGTGGGCAGATGCATGGGGGCTTTGTGCTCTGGCCTACCCCAGCCCTGTGCTGCGAGAGACTCGGAAGCTGGACTTCCAGAGTCTTCCACCAGTGAACTCCATGGAAGGGAGTGTGAGGTTGGTGCACCTGCCCTAACCCTAGTGAGCTCTAGTGTTTGCCATGCCCAGTTGGCCTCAGTTTCTCTTAACTCTTGTCATATTTGCCATCTCCTAGGCTAGACTTCTTTTATGTTTGCATTTTTAGTACTAAAGTTTTGCCTGAAAGGACTTTAGCAATGACCTTGCCCGTGAGCCTCACCCTCACCAAGAACTTCTCTCCAGGAGCACGTCTGCATTCTTTCTCTTCTCAGTCTCTGATGCAACCCCAACAGGGACAAAGCCCCTGGACCTAAGATATAGCCACCCTCCTGACAGTGTGTAATTTCTGCCTGGAGACCTGTGCTGCCAAGTTCCACTTGACAAATAAAATCTCCTTGTGTGTGTCATTGTTGGCAGGATCAAATCTCAGTTTTCCACACTCCTCCTGGCCACTGTAATTTGAGTTGCTGACTATCCACTACAGAATTAATTCTTCATTAGGTCATTTGTTCTAGCCTAGCCCTAGCTTATTTCCTGTCCCCAGTGTTCCCTTGAAATCTGGCACACCAGCTGAGCCATGACATATTCTACCTTCAGTCACCTCTACTGCAGGAAGTAGTGCTAGTATAGACATCCTGGGTCAGGCAGGATATCCTCCAGTGACTGCTGTTCAGATAAAATTCAGGTAAGATTAAGCCAAAGTAAAATATTACCAGCCTGTTTCAGAGAGAATGGGGCTACCTGATGTCTACTGCAGAGGACCGTGCATTTATGGTTGTGAGGTGTTCTTCTGCTAAAGCCTTCCAATTTATCACATGTAGCTATGGCCCCAGAATTAGATTTCCAGAATATTCTGCCAGTGAGCTTTAGGAGAAGGGATCCATTGACAGCCTTTGTCCATTTTTTTTAAACTTATCACTTTGAAGCAGGTTTCTCACTGGAATTGCCCATGGGACACAGCCTGGAGAAAAACCCAATTACTACTCAACTAAGAACAACTTCTTACCCTCAACCATTTGGAGTTTCAACTAGCCAGTTGTATTTGACAGATTCCAAGAACCCACACAAATTTCGAATATTACTGGGTTCTGTGCATCTATATAGCCATCTATCTGTATCTATGTGTATTCACTGAGAGGTGTTAATGAACACAGCGATTTTTTGGTGATTTTCTTTCTTTCTTTTTTTTTTTTTTACTTCAGAATAGTCTGAAAGCACAATTTCTCTCATGTGGAGATCCCTCAAATTGTCTGCATTGAAAAGAAGTTCTCATCTATAGAATGGATGAGGAGATTCTCCTGCCTTGTTTGCCTGTGAGTCCTCACGTGGTAATAACACATGCCAAGTACATCACCTTGTGGGAAGGGAGACATGTGGGAAAGCTAGAATTGCCATGATAGTCCTTCATAGGGAGTCCTCCTTTCTTCCTTCCTTACCCCAAAATCCCCAGCCAACCTTTTCCAACTTCCCTTGAGTACAAGTATCCTTTTGCTTTTCTTGTGATAAATTATTTTAAAACATTTAATGCATTTAATTGTGAGCCATATGTCCTTCCTCCAAATTCTAGTTGTACTATCTTTAAGAGTAAATGGGACAATAAAGGATAACCCAGGTAGTATTTATGAAGTTAACTTCATAAGAGTATGAGTAAATTTTAATTTATTTACCTAAGTAGAATAAGTCTGTCTAGCCATGCACCTGCCTGTCTACCTATCAGTTATTTATCTGTTGTGTCTCTGTGTGTTTCCATCTCTCCTTTTCACTTACACATGTGAGTGTACATTTCTGTGATAACTCTCCCCGACACTGTTCACTGTTTCCTAATGTGACAGGCACCATGGACATCCTTTTTTGGATTCACAAGAGAGTGAACCAGGACTGTGCCTTCCAGGAGCTTATGATCTGCATGAGTTGAGAGTAGCTCCAGAAATCTAAGACTTGGAAGGTGATGTCAAGAGCTGTTTTGATTTCCTATGGCTTAAAACAGAAGGAATATATTCTCTCATAATTCTGGAGATCGGAAGTCTGAAATCAAGGTGGGAGCAGGTGCGCAATTCCTTCAAAGACTCTTGGGGAAAATCCTTCCTTGTCACCTGTAGCTTCCCGTGGCTGTCTACATTCCTTGACTTGTGCCTGCCTCTAGTCTCTGCCTCTGTGGTCACATTGCCTCCTCTTTTTCTGTCTGTGTGTCTCTTTCTCTGTGTGCCCATCTTATAAGGATACATGTGATTGTCTTTAGGACCCACCCAGAAAATCCATGATAAGCTCCTCCTGCCAAAAGCCTTAACTATCACATCTTTTACCATATAAGGTAATATTTACAGGTTTGGGGAATTAGGATATGGACATATAGTTTGAGAAGCCATCAGTTAGCCAGCTACAGATGTCATTGATGAACAACATTCTACTTTGTGATCCCCTATAGCATTGTGTGGTCTGGAGGCTTTGAGAAATTAACCTTCACAGGGCGGCCTATTCCCCTTTCAGAGAGTGGTGAGAAGCAGATCCTCTTTATTTTGAGCGAAAAATCTAATTCCTACTGTGCTTGTTTGCCCTCCTAATCATTCTGAGAATTATGAAGAAAATACTTCTGATCTTTCTTCCAGAAGAAAATCCTCAAAGTTCAACAGCTTAAAGATAATGAAACCTGGTCTTTTATGCCCCTTTGAAATTTTCACCTTTATTCTTAATCTCTTCATTTGCACGCAGTGCCTAAGATCCACCCCACCTCTCCCACTCCCTCCCTGCCCGCACCCCCCACCTCCCTCACCACCTCCATATGTCCGCTCGTACACACACACACACACACACACACACACGCGCACACACACACACACACTCGTTTCACTACCCTCAGACCCTCACCATTGGTTCTCTGGCTTTTATCCTCACCAGGTTCACAAAAACCATTCTGCCAAGTCACCTGTGACCTCTTAGTCACAAAACAAGTGTTCCTTCCTCAGGTGTCCCCTTTAGTCTCTAACCTTACCCCTCCCTTTATTTTCAAAGCATCATGCTTCCTGGCTCTCTTCCCCGTGGCTCCTCTGCCTCCTCCCAGCTTCCCCCCACCACGTCTCCTGAGCAGCTCAAGGCTAAGAATTTCTCCTCGGTTGACCCCCACACCTTTCTCACCCCCTCCTCCTTTTGGAACTGTGTTTATTTTTATGGCTTCCACGGGTCCTCCCTGTGGATCACACCCATTTCATGACCTCCAGGCCTGGCTTGGCTCCTGGAAGGAGCATTTGCATGAGCTGGCTGGACCACAGAGCCTTCATCTGTTTCCTCCTCATCCTGCTCTCCTGGGGTTTCCTATTTCTATGAATAGCGTGAGCGACCATCCTACAGCTCAACATTTCTGAGTAATCTTGATTTATTCTCTTCCATTGCCTCCCACATTTAGGCAGATGCCAAATTGTAATAATTCAACCAAGTAATAGCTCCAACCTCTTGGCATCTTTTCTTTTCCTATTACCAGCACCTGGATTTATTGCTTTTCCAACTTTAGTGTGCATTCAGATCACATAGAGATCTTGGTAAAAGGCAGACGTTGAATCAGGAGGTCCGGACTGGGGCCTGAGAGTCTACATTTCTAACAAGCCCAGGTGATAGAGAAGTTGACGCAAGTCCTGCCTTCTGTACACCTTTCTCGCACGCTCTCTGAGCTTTCCGGATGATTTCACTGACTGTGCCATCTTCTACTAATCCATTTGATACAGATCACTTTTATTGAAGACAGAATCTGATCATTTTTTCCCCTCCTATCCTCAAAAAACTTCTTTGACATCCCCTTCTATTATTACTGAATGACAATTAAATCTATTACATCCGTATTCAGCTGGCATTTGACTTGTTCTGTAGCTTGGATTTACATTTTAAATTCAATTCCAAGCCTCAAGGTCGCCTTTCACTTTACCCTTAGCACTTGCTGTTCTGTATACGCTCTGCCATTTTCATGACTTTCATGTGTCCTTATGCTGCATAGAATGCCCTTTCTTCCACATCCTCCTGGGCCCAGATTTTAGCAATTTGTCGAGGAATGCTTGAACTGACATTTCTTACTATGAATTCATCTTTTAGTACTTTATGGGATTTTCAGTCTCATCATGGGCCACCTTTACTCATTTGTGTGTGTAAATTATTTCAAACACTGGAGTGCAAAGTCCTTGAAAATGCCATGTTTCATTTGTCCTTGTTGGCCTGAAAGGACTCTATGTGGAGTCTTCCTGTAAATGCTCAGTGTACTCAACAATGTATACAATATGTAAATATAGCATATTGGCTGCTTTCTCACTATGAAGGTAATAGAGATTATACTAAAAATCAAACATGACAACAATATATATATGAGGTCGAAAGCAAAAGTCTGTCATGACCCACTGCCCCCATAAGAAAACTATGGTTAACAATTTGACACATAATTCTCTGATACTCTTTTAAAGTAAGCTGCACACCCAATGTGGGGCTTGCACTTGTGACCTGAAGATCAAGTCACAAGCTCTCCTGACTGAGCCAGCCAGGCATGCCTGTCCTCTCATATTTTTCTATATACATCCTCACATCTCCTTTCTATAAAACTGAGATAATAATCTATTTGTGACCTAACTTTAACTTTAAATCTACCTCCTTATTTTTTTTTAAATCCACAGCAAAGTCCATAACGTCTACTGATTTCATTGCATAAGAATCAATCCAGCAGTATAGAAATACATTTGCTTTGAAATTCTGATCATGTTTTTATTCAGCACTTTCTCTGCCCCCAGGGTTAGACACCTTGGATTTGTAAGAGTAAGGCATAATACTCCCCACTAGGCATAAGCTACTCTCATACCTGCAGGCTAATGTTGGCTGGTGGACTGGTGAAAATATAATGGTCACTCATATTTGATGCTAGACTACAGTCATCATGTTTGATGACATGTACTTCAGATAGCTGAATTTTATATTGAAATTAAAACTTTCACATAATTTAGATCTGTAAACAGCAGATGATTCACTCTGAATTCTGAATGTGGACAATATTTATTTATCTAACATACATGTATATATACGTATATTAGTTTTTATTTCATGAGTGAATCTAAGCTTAGAGGAAAAAGAACCAGAAAATCTTTAACAAAGATCTAACAAAATCATTTTGTATATTTAACAAAACTGCAACTTAGGGAAAAGTGTCAAGAAAAAAACCTAAAGGTCATATGTACTATGTCTTAGAATGTCAATAAGTGAGTGCACACTAAAAGGCATTTGTTCAGAAGAAAATTCTGTAGAAATCAAAACCAAAATTTGCCTAAGAATTTTGGAGAGACAACTCTTTTTTTTTCAAAGATGTTATTCATTTATTTGACAGACAGAGATCACAAGCAGGCAGAGAGGCAGGCAGAGAGAGAGGGGGAAGCAGGCTCCACACTGAGCAGAGAGCCCGATGCGGGGCTTGATCCCAGGACCCCGAGATCATGACATGAGCCAAAGGCAGAGGCTTAACCCACTGAGCCACCCAGGCGCCCCTGGAGAGACAACTCTTAATAAAGATGAGCTATATGAAACTCTACCATATGAAATACTACCATATTTCTCAATTTTTGAAAAATCAGTTTTGTAGTAGAATTCTAGAATTCTGGAAGCTCATTTGCCTAGGTAGTGGGAGGGTTGGAGTCTCTTGGGGGGGCCTCCAGTTGTCCATGAAGCTGGTTATGTCTCCTGAAGAAAAAACCTGGGAGGAACAATGGCAGGAAAGAAGTGGCCAACTCTTGGAGATGAATGCGACTGCTGTGGTCTGAGTTAGTGAAATTATATGAACTGCATTTCTACATTTTATGTCTTATACTTCAGGAAACCGAGGTCCCAAGACATTAAGTGATTCACCCAAACTTAGTAAGTTTGGGTCTTCAGACTCTACCTCTGGGTTTCTGTGTTCATCCATGCTGAATCTCTTCCCAGGAGTCATCTTGCCAGCTCTCTGTCTGCTTTCTCCTGCTGGAGATCTCAACTGTACTTGGGGCTCTGGTGACGGCAGACCTAATTCTCTTCCTTTGAGCGTGGGACATAGTTTCTGGCACTCTGTTGGACATTTCCATAGAGAATATCACCTGGGCCCCTCTAATGTTCTGTTTGGACATTGAAACCCTTCACCTGTCCTCAAAATATGCCATGCCTCCTGTTTTCCTGTATTAATTGATTGCATCACAACCACCCTGGGATCTCAGGCTCGAACCTTCTGAATTTCTATTTCCTCCATGCCCTCGCTGTTCTGGCCCGGTCGCTTCATCCTGATGGGTTTTCCTGAGCTGTCCCATCCATTCCTTCCCTCCTCTTGCCACTGCCTCTTCCTTGAGGCAGGCGTTTCCCACCTCCCCCTCACACAGTCCCCATGGCCTTATTGTCTGCTTTTCCCTTTCCCTGTTCTGTAAGGAGGTCACAGTCATTTCCAGTTTCGCTCGACCCAAATGTCAGTTCCGTCTTGCTTGTGTCCCTCTGCTGTGGCACTGCGGCCCCGTCAGCCAGCTGGAGGGTCCTTGCATGGGCCTCGCTCTGGCTGCCTCCTGGGGTCTGTCCAGATGCCCATGCTTCCTGAGCGGCCAGCCCTGCTCTGTGAGTGGGTCCACAGATGCTGCAGGCCCACCTTCCCAGAGAAAATTCACCTTTTCGGTCCTCACGCCCCTCAACTGTATTGTTCCTGTGTCTGCTCTCACGTTTTGCTGGACTTTTTTGCACTGGAACTAAATTATGTAAATAGCAAGTTTTTCCTTTAAATTTTCAGTGTCTCATCAGGAGCCACCATTACTTATTTTTCTAGACCTAGGACGTTATGGTGTAAAATCTGAATGAGAAGCTCATGAAATCTGCCCCTGTATGGGCAGAGATTTTGACATTCTGTTTTTTTTCACTGATAGATCCCATGGGCCAAAAATAGTACTTGGCACATAGTAGACTCTCATCATGTATCTGTTGTTGAGTGAATTCTCTCTTACTACTCCTTTTGGAGAGGAAAATTAAATATGAGGTGTGGCGGGTTTCAGTGTATCTTGATAAAAAAACAAAATGCTTTCTATATTAATAAACAGTAAGCAGCTCATGATGAGTATCCTACAGAACATAATTATCCCAGGTCAGAATCAGAGTTTCACTTGCCTGGAGGGTTGTCTGTGTAGATATAATGGTTACACTGGTGACCCTAACATTTTGAGAGGCACAGTCCTTTCAGGTAACAACCTCCAAATATGGCTCCTCTCACCAACTAATTATACTTTTGAAGTAGTCATTACTGGTTGATCATCCTGAGGGATTCTTGTAACAACCAGAAAGGTTTAGAAATGGTGATGTTTCAAGACACCTGGGTGGCTCAGTTGGTTAAGCGTCTACCTTCAGTTCAGGTCATAATCTCAGGGTTCTGGGGTCCAGTGCCTGCTTGTCCCTCAGCCCCTCCCCCCCCAGGCCACACAGCTCAGTGGCTCCCCCCTTCCCTCAAATAAATAAATAGGATCTTTTTTTTTTAATTTTTTTTTTAAGATTTTATTCATTTATTAGTTAGAGAGAGAGAGCGAGCACAGGCAGACAGAGAGGCAGGCAGAGGCAGAGGGAGAAGCAGGCTCCCTGCAGAGCAAGGAGCCCGATGTGGAACTCGATCCCAGGACGCTGGGATCATGACCTGAGCCGAAGGCAGCCGCTTAGCCAACTGAGCCACCCAGGCGTCCCAATAAATAGGATCTTTAAAAAAAAGGAATTAATACCCAATAAAATATGATTGGTAGAGAAAAAAAAATTTTTTTTAAGATTTTATTTATTTATTTGACACACAGAGATCACAAGTAGGCAGAGAGGCAGGCAGAGAGAGAGGAGGAAGCAGGCTCCCCGCTGAGCAGAGATCCCGATGTGGGGCTCGATCCCAGGACCCTGAGATCATGACCTGAGCCGAAGGCAGAGGCTTTAACCCACTGAGCCACCCAGGCGCCCCGAGAAAAAAAAAATTTTAAGTAGTGATGTGTCTAAAGCCATATAAAGCCCAAGATCGAGTGTACCAGAATCATCTGGGGTGGTTGTTAAAAATGCAGCCTTGGGGATTAAAACCAGACCAGCTGAATCAGAATAGGGTCAGGTTCTGTCAGTCTGCATTTTAAATAAATACCTCCAATGCTACTTCTGCTTGCTAAATTTTAAGACCCACTAGTTGAAGATTAACAGTGAGAGAGAAAGAGAGAGATACACTTACTGTTGGGTTTTGTTTTTTTTTTCCCCTGAGTAGATTCTGAGTAGCTGGGTTGGCAAAGGGTACATTATCTTAGGCTGTTCACTCTGGTAAGATGAGTCATATTCAATTTAGGGTGTTTCTCAGGCTCTGAGGAAGGGTGGAGTGCTCTTTTCCACTGGAATTTAAACACAATTGAGCAAGGACTGAGATCTCAGGTGTAGAAATAGGATGAAACTCTTTTCATCAAATATACTCCATTGTATCTAAATATATGTTGTGTTTTTTAAAAAAATATGGATATGTGTTCATAGGTGGTATTAAAAATAGAAGTTCTTGGAGTGCCTGGGTGGCTCAGTGGGTTAAAGCCTCTGCCTTGGGCTCAGGTCATGATCCCAGAATCCTGGGATCGAGCCCCACATCGGGCTCTCTGCTCATCAGGGAGCCTGCTTCCTCCTCTCTCTCTCTGCTTCCCTCTCTGTCTACTTGTGATCTCTGTCTGTCAAATAAATAAAATCTTTAAGAAAAGATAAATAGAAGTTCTTATCTCAAATATAGGCAGTCCTCAACAATTTTTTTTCTTTTTTTCTTGATTATATTGTATTATGGAGCTATGATAAGCAGACCATATTTTTTGCATGTTTGTATTGCTGTATTTAGGGATTACCTTTCTGAGCAAGTATATCACATATATTATTGATATGAAGAACACAATGTCAAGAAAGTGAGACAAAATAGTCTAGAACTGCTGCATGTGTGCATTATATTTCAGTTATAGATATTCATAAAAATAGGCATAGAATCCTTCTGTTGATTGATTAGAAGGCATTCTTTTTTTTTTTAAAAGATTTTATTTATTTATTTGATAGACAGAGATCACACAGGTAGGCAGAGAGGCAGGCAGAGAGGGGAGGGGAGAAGCAGGCTCCCCACCAAGCAGAGAGCCCGATGTGGGACTCGATCCCAGGACACTGGGATCATGACCCAAGCCGAAGGCAGCAGCTTAACCCACTGAGCCACCCAGGTGTCCCTAGAAGGCATTCTATATAGATCTAGAAATAAGTAAGTTTTAAAAAGCATGTATAATACAATTGAAAGTATTTCACAAATTCAAAGTATTATATTAATTTTTAAGAGAATTAAATAAAATTATCAACCATGCTGTTCTTTAGAATTGTAGAAATTTTTGTGGTAGGCAGCCCACAGTCTGGTCTGTCTCCAGTTCCTCCGCTGGTCATTCACTAGTTCATTAAATTTATTAAGTTCCTTAATTGTTTCAGGCACTGTTCTAGGTATTAGAGATAAAGGGATGAGTAAACAGGGCAAGATGCTGCCTTCATGGAACTTCTATCTTTGTGAAAATCCATAGGAACTCTAGTCCCAAGGTTTTTTGTTTTTTTTTTAAAGATTTTATTTATTTGACAGAGATCACAAATAGGCAGAGAGGCAGGTAGAGAGCTGGGGAGGGGGGGAGCAGGCTCCTTGCTGAGCAGAGAGCCCAATGCGGGGCTCAATTCTAGGACCCTGAGATCATGACCTGAGCCGAAGGCAGAGGCTTAACCCACTGAGCCACCCAGGCACCCCGTCCTAAGGTGTTCTAAACAGGACTGCCTTAACTTAGCGTCAAGATCAGAGACATAAGGGTTTTAGAACAGCATGTACACTTAGATGTGTGACCTTCCTATGCTTTGCTTTTCCCCTACCTTTTAAACTTAGAGCTAAGATGGAATTATTCTCAAAAAAATATTATTTTCTAGAAAAATTAGTCCGCTGATACTGATTTTGGCCACTAGATGGCAGACATCTGCATTTGTGTGTCCAGTGAATGGGTCAAACCTTGAAAAATTAAAATGAGGTTCAAAATGAGCCACTTGCCATGAGAAAGGGTTGTTAGTTCCACATGAGTGAGAGGTAGGGGTTGCTGTTATTTTCCATAGATTTCATGCTTTGAATATGACCATTCTTTTCTCCCTGGCAATTAGTTTCTCTTTTGTTTTTTGTTTTGGCATTTAGTTTTTAATGTGACTTTAATGGACTTCGCAAGTTGAGATCTAGATGAACACACGTGGTGGATCTAGGGAATATGCTTCTATTCCAGATGTGTGAGAAACAAAAGGTGGGGGTTTTTTTGTTTGTTTTTGTTTTTGTGGTGACAGAAGAAACAAAGATGCTAGAAACCCAGCCTGAGTACTTCATTTGATCTACTGTTGGTTGCAGGAATCCAAAGAAAATGAAATATGAACAGAAGTTATATTGGGCAACTCTTATGTGTAAACCAAGATTAACAGTACCATTACAGAGTGGAAAGCTGGCTCAGATCCTGCTAATGAAGATACCACCTATCTATCCTCTTTTCTGTATAGAAGTAACCAGGTGGAGCCTGAGATTCAGCATGTCTTTTAGAAGACTGAGGGTGGCATCTGGTGTGTTTTCCAAGTCCAAACCAGGCCAGCCTATTAAAGGAGTACTCACCAACTCTTCAAAATTTAGAAATCTCACACCAACTATAGATGCTGTCTTTGACTTTCTAAGCAGCTTGGACATGTTTGTTTTAGGGAAGCTAGGTTCCGAAGGGTCTATATAAATTGTTGCAAGTCTTGCCCCTAGATATGTGTTTATAATGTACAAAAATGTTAATTTGTAAAACAGAGTTATTGGAGCCAAGTTGTTCTTGGGAGTCAAAGGGTAGAGAAGCCAGATTTTTTGGAGGGATTCCAGGAACTTCTTAGTTGCAGGCATTTCACTGGGGAGATACTTTAAAGGACCAGTAAGATTTAAAGAGATGGAGATGCAAAGCAAGCTGGGCATGTGGAGACTCTGCTCTTTTTTGTCTGTACCAGGAACATTCCACCTCGGAGTCTTTGCATATACTCTTCTGTCTGGAACACTGCCTAGAAATCAGTACAGCTTGCTTCTTCACTTACTTTAGGTCTTCCTTCCATGTCACCTGACCAAGCATGCTAGGTCAGCCTCATCTGAAATGGCATGCACTCTCTTCCATTATCCACCCTCTCAGTCTGCCATCTTCCTCTACATAGCATTTATCACCACCTGACATCTTGTGTATTACCTTTTCACTTTTTGTCTGCTTATAATCACTGCAGTATGAGCTCTCTGAAACCGAGAAGTCGGTTTTCTTAAAGATTTTATTTATTTATTTGAGACAGAGTGAGTGAGAAAGAGAGCATGAGGGGGGAGGGGAAAGAGGGAGAAGGAGAAGTGGACTCCCTGCTGGGCGGGGTGCTCGATGTGGGGTTTGATCCCAGGATTCCAGAATCATGACCTGGGCTAAAGGCAGATGCTTCACTGACTGAGGCACACAGGTGGCCCAGATCCTTTTTTTTTTTTTTTAAATCTCTAAATCTCTGGTTCCTAGAACACTGCCTAGCCCACAGAAAGCTCGCAACAAACACTAACTGAGTAAATGAATTCAGTGCCGCTTTTGTGTTTCTTGTTACAGAAGCAAAACCCAACAAACCCACTGCATGTTGTTCTTTGGACCATGAACTTCTCTTTTGTATACTCATATTAAAATCATCACTGGTAGCCTCACTTACAGTTAACTACAGGATTCCAGACTGGAAACACAATGAAACAAACTAGCACATTCACTCACATTTACTTTGAGTCTGCCTAGCCTCTTTTCCAGTAATGCTATTTTCCTATTACAACTCTGTGAGAGAAGTAACTTGCTGCCTTCTAATTTTCAAAAATTCTATTTTCATAAATGCTCATTTACTTAATTATAAATGAGCATACGCATTTAAAAGGAAGTCACGATGTTTCTTAGGTTATAAGATGGAAGAGGAAGATGAAATAGGAGTTTTCTGGATTTGTACATTACACTAAGAATCAAGAGTGAGTATCTATTATGTGTACACGATGCAAAATGTGATGGATGATCAAGTGTGTGTTGGCCTGGGATGCACTTGAAACGTCACAAGGTCCTTAATTTCCTACATTACTTGGCTAATACGATTTCCAGTGGTTTGGTTATTTGGAGGCTCTCGAAAATATATTAAGTATTATACTTTATTAGGTTTCTCACAACAAAATCTAGGTCTTGAAATATTGCTAAACGTCCCTGAAGAGAATGTCTTCTATTTTTCTCATTCCTCGGTTAGTTTTCAGCAGTTGCTCGTGCCAGCGTGCTGATCCAGGCCGGGGAAAGAGTGTCAGAGAAAGAAGACAGGGTCTCGCCCTTGTGGAGCTCGAGGCTTAAGTGGATCAACTAATTTTTCTTCCATTGAGAAGTAGCTTTAACAAATATTATAGTAAGTAATCTGGTTTGAAGGGTGCTGATCCGTGGGCATAGTTAGGAGAAGACCCACGTTCCTAATACTGTACATTTTGCTGTGATGACATTTGGATAGAAGGCATTCGTGAGGGACGCTGTCTCTCTGGAACCTGCAGATCCAAACGCACACGCACAGGCTAGTGTATGAACTGTCTCAGCGGCGGGGGCCTGCACTTTTCCCATTTCTCAGGTCTCGAAACCAGGCATGCAGAAGAAAGACTTTGTCTAGCTTCTGAATCCAAGCGGGAAACAGCGTGTGTAAAAGTGTGGCTTCGAAGCAGGTGTTCGGAAAGTTAGGAAGATATTTCGCTGGGATCACATAGAAGCCATTGTCCAGTAGATTCTGGAGTTGTCACGAGCAGTGAGATGCGTGGGATTGGTATTAAGAAGTTCACGGAGGAGAATTATCTTTTGTTAAAACAGGCTCATTGGTCTAGGTACTAGAGCAGTTCTGATTTGAGGGTATTCACGGCTCTAATGTTTTATTTATTTGTTTATTTATTTTTGGAGATTTTATTTATTCATGAGAGACAGAGAGAGAGAGAGGCAGAGGGAGAAGCAGGCTCCCCGCTGAGCAGGGAGCCGGATATGGGACCCAATCCTAGGGCCCTGGGGTCATGACCTCAGCTGAAGGCAGACGCTTAACCACCTGGGCCTCCCAGGCGTCCCGCTCTAACACGTTAAAGAATGTTTTGCTCTGTGTTATTAGGTGGCTGATACTAACCTTGCCTATGGTTTTTAACCACAAAATCCTCTTGTGCTCCCAGAATTGTAAGGTCCTTCTCAGTTTTCACCAACTTCCATCCCAAAGTTCTCCAGCCATTCTTTTTCTGGTACTTTTCTTTGAATTCAGTGTTTCTCATCCGGATTTTCCTCATTATCACCCCCCTAAGGAGCCTTTTCAGTGTTTGTTTTTTGGGTTTGTTTGTTTGTTGGTTGGTTTTGGTACTAATATCCTATCTAATCCACGAAAATTTAATAGCATATACTTGCTGTTAATCTGTTTTTAAATTGGGGCCATTTGGCAAGTTGGAAATCAATGTAATCTCCAGGACTTTTATTTGCCCTGTAAGAACCCATTTTTACCCCCTAGGAGGTCGTTTCACCCACACAGAATGCATGCCTTCACCATTTACCAGGACAGTCTCTAGAGAGTGGAAGTGATTCTGTGGCCCCTCACACTTCACTGTGCCTTTAAGTCCCCTTTGTCGTTGCCCAAAGGTTCTGGACCGTTGATGTGATTGCTTCCTGTAAGCAGTCAGCATCCCTACTCCACCATCTCTTCGTTGGAATCTTCTGACTCTCCGGGACTGGTTCTACTCTAGACTAGACTCGTCTGCTCTCTGTCAAGAAGGATTCCCAGTAAAACGTTTCCTACACTCTTGCCCCTTAATACTGGGTTTCTAAGCAGTCAAGACATTCAATATGTTTTTCTGAGGCAAAATAAGAAAATCCAAGCACAATTTCATTTCTCTTCCAGCTTCTTACTGTCTTTTTTGTCAGCCCCGTGGCTGTGGGTGTACTTAAACTGGCTTTGTTCTCACTGGCAAATCTGCCTGTTCTCAACACCAAAGTACAGTTGA
Source organism: Taxidea taxus jeffersonii (assembly GCA_003697995.1). Classification (NCBI taxonomy): domain Eukaryota; kingdom Metazoa; phylum Chordata; class Mammalia; order Carnivora; family Mustelidae; genus Taxidea; species Taxidea taxus. The sequence goes on along the minus strand of ML105163.1, from coordinate 48,173 downwards.
GAGAAAGGACAGCCTAGATAGAGCTGCTGTTTTGTTTTTTTATATGATTTACACAGTTGTGGCATTCCTATGTCATCAAAGAGTTTTGAAGTTGTTGTAATATCTCAGTCCTTTAGAAAATCACGTGGCTCCCAAGACTGTGACTAAATCAGAGTAGTCCTCAGCACCCTGCGCCTCCCAGCTTCCCACTCTTGAGAGGCAAGCATTTTCTACTCTTTATGCAAGTTTTTTTCCCCCCTGTTATTTACTTCCAATTTATTTCTAAACACCATGCTTAGACTGCCATGTCTTGCTTTTTGGCTTTTAGAATTTACTTTCTACTACAGAAAATCTCCTTCCTTATACTCCCAAGACAATCACATTAAAATTTTGTTGTATTAGTACTCAATATTAACATGTTTTGACTCTGCAGATTTTACTCACTGCTGAACCATTTAGTGAATGATGATATTTTTGCTTTTTGTATTTTTTTTTGGTTTTCTCAGAATTAATACCTGTCTCATGTTCTCCCTTCCTACCGTTCCTTTCCTTTCCTTCCTTTCTTCCATTCCTTCCCCTCCCCTTCCATCCTCTCCCCTCCCCTCCCCTTCCTTCCTCCCTTCCTTCCTTCCTGTCCTCTTCCATCTTCTCAGGAGTCTTCCAGAACCGGTTGCTCTCTAGACCTACCATTTATCTGCACTCTTTGGGATTCCCTCACTATCCTTCTCCCTGCACTGTCCCTTTTCCTCAGAATGCCGCAATTTTATCATCCATAGCATGAGAAGGATAATTACTGTACTCGTTTCTTCTGGTTGTCAGGAAGATTGAATGAGTGTATGTGTAAGCACTTAGTGGACCTTGCACGTCATATACCCTCCCAAAAGACAATAACTGCTATTTTTGCTGCTATATATACTGTTTGTTACTTTTCTATTAATATCTTACCTGTCTCATTGCCTAGTTTCTATGAGATGATATGATTAGAGTAGGAGATAACAGGGGAATAAGTTAAGAGCCTTGTGGAGTGGTCATCTAATCATAATTATTACAGTTATTAAGGGTCTGCCATCCTGTAGACGTCTTCCAAGGATAAATCAGACCAGATTCTATCTGGAGGAAAGAGAGATGGTTCTTTTCAGTCTGGCTGAGGGTTGCTGGTTGGCCACTACTGGTCCTACCTCCCTGTTCTCTGGCTTTCCTAAGAAAGGCCCATTTTCTGAAAGGGTTGGAACAGAGCCATAATCTGAATTTAGATCAAATGGTGTTGTCTTCTTATAGTCTCCTACGTTTTTGTGAACTTCAGTCCACATGCTTTAACATTAGTACGGAACCATACAACCTAATAAGCACAAATGGCCGTGTCAAATAGAGAACTCACCCGTTTAGTTAATTTGTTCAAGGGAGAGACTCAAAATCGAGGGGGTCTAGAAGTTACTTTGCAGGTAGGGTGGTTTTGGGGTGTGGAGGGTATACACACACACACACACGCTTCTTTAAAAAAGTAAACACCAGCTTGTTTTCTATGGTGATGGTTTCCATTGCAGACATTTGCTTTGGTGGTTTTAAGTTTCAGGGAATTTTTTTTTTAAGATTTTATTTATTTATTTGACAGAGAGAGATCACAAGTAGGCAGAGAGGCAGGTAGAGAGAGGAAGGGAAGCAGGCTCCCTGCTGAGCAGAGAGCCCGACTCGGGGCTCGATCCCAGAACCCTGGGATCACGACCTGAGCTGAAGACAGAGGCTTTAACCCACTGAGCCACCCAGGCGCCCCTGCTTTGGTGGTTTTAAATCATATTAACGACCTCAGAATTATATTAACCCAAGGCGGGGATGTGTTTGTTGAAAAGAAATGAGGGTTCTTGACAAAAGGAATTTGAGTTTCAGACTTGCCTAAGACCTCGTCATTTGTGAAACCTCCTGGGGTTGCTGGGCAAGTCGTCCTTGTGTTTGCCGGCTGCAAACAGGTGTGGGTCGGCAGCTGACCAGCCACATGTGTCTGAGTGAGTGTCGGGGCCCAGGCCCGCCCCATCACTGCTCTGCTCTTTGTTCCATCCGATCCTTGGCTTCGTTGCGACTCACAACTAATTCTGTATGGAGCACACTTGCTGTGGTGACAGCTGAGTCCTTGTCTTTGACATACTCCGAAAGAAGAATTCCACAATGAGTCGCACAAGTGGCTTACCTTTTTGTAAAAGGTGTTCACCCCTTTCCTCACTTAGATTGTAACACACCTAAGCAATTTTTCATATTCGTGTGGGTTGCACCTACCAGCAGCAACTGTTTACAACAGTTTGATGTTATTTGGATACACTTTCCAAGTTGCCCCTGCCGTGTGACATTCAACAAACCTTAGCCTCAACCTTATAGTTTGCTCCAAAGCAGGTAGGAAAAAAAAATCTGGAACAGAACAAATTCATTTAGATCAGATAGCATACTTTTTAGAAAAATGGGCAAGCGTAAATAGCAGGCCTAATTTCATGTATTTTCCTAAATTCAGTTCAGCTAAGAACAAGGAGGCTTATTTCAATATATAGAGTAGAAATTGAATAGGCTGTATATGAATATAGGGTAGAATTGAGTAGAAAATTTTATTTTATGATCAGTTTTTTGGGAGCTTCTGCCCTTGTGGAACAAAGGGCTAGTAGTGGAAATGCCAGTAGGTATAGGAAACCAGTTTGAACCTTCCATACAGAGTGACTCACTGAGAATAATATACATATTAACGTTTACCAAAAAATGCGTGTGCTCGTTCTGTGTTAGAACAGTGTTAAGTATTTCTTTTGTAATACCTCATTTATCCTTAACACCACACTACAAAGCAGGCATCCTCTCTGATTACCTACTTTAAGGAAATAAAATCATTCTTCATATGATTATATGTCTTCACCGATCGTTGGTTGGCTTTTGTTACATGATAGTTAAGTTTTGTAGACTAAGATTTATCTGTTCCTATCACTCATTTTCCCCTGAAGTTTAAATTCAGACAGATGACGATAGGCTGTCAGGGCAGGAATTAACCATTGACATGTGTAGGAAAGGAGAGGCATTTCCCCTTCCACAAAATAGAGATGTTCTCTCTACAAGAATATTGTTGTCTGGGGTGAGGAGTAGAACCTCTGATGGGCATTTCATTCACTTTCTTTGAATCTTGTTGTTTTGAAGGATCAATGGTCAGGAATGGGAACTAGAATGAAATGTATTTGTATCTTCTTTCTTTCTTTTTTTTTTATTTTTAAGATTTTATTTATTTATTTGTTAGAGAGAGAGAGAGAGAGAGCACAGGCAGACAGAGAGGCAGGCAGAGGCAGAGGGAGAAGCAGGCTCCCTGCCGAGCAAGGAGCCCGATGTGGGACTCGATCCCAGGACACTGGGATCATGACCTGAGCCGAAGGCAGCTGCTTAACCAACTGAGCCACCCAGGCGTCCCTTGTATCTTCTTTCTAATGAAAATACATCCATCTGTACTGACTCTGAGGCATCAGAAGCAGTTGTGAACTATGTGGGTTTTTTTTGCTGCCAATTAACATTTTCCTTCTTTTCAGAAGATGATTTCAGGGATTTCTAGTTTGTAAGTCAAGACAAGGATGGGGAGAGTTTGAAATAAAGAAGCGTAAGATTTAACAAGGACTATGCCCTTACCTTTCAGACTCATTGCAGGGTTGGTAGGTGAGGAGACTTTCTGGAAGGGTTTATATGTACTCTTCATCCTCCCCTAGCTTACTGCTATTTAATAAGCCGCTTTAACTCTCTCCTCAGATATGAGGATGTGTAGTTGGAGAATAGGAGGGGCTGGGTCACACCACTGTTGATGAAGGAGGAGAGAGAAACCATTAAGAAAGAAAGTGGCTGCTGAAATTGCTTTTGCAATTCATGGAGCAAGAGTATGGCACAAGGGCATAAGCTTATAACATTATGGGAATTCGGGGGTTCATTTGTAGGATGAAAAAAAGATCTGTGAGAACACAATCCTATGGTATCAGAGGCTGCCTAATAACAGACTGACTAGGTGATTTTGCAATCACCCTACCATCTGTTTCAGAATTTGGGGAAAGAAGATGCATGTGAACTTTTCATCATCTTCCTAAGATGCAAAGAAAACAATTTCAGCTGTGAATATGTGTTGCTCACACATGCTGTTTTCAAAAGAAAAAATGTGTGAATGGAGAAAATTTTAAGATGTGAAATTCATAGACTTCATGATAGAATAAAGAATTTAGTCTAGTATATTTTAGAACAAGTGGTCTGTGCTTCTGGGTAAACTTTAAGCTTGTTCCATTTGGTTCTTTGAAGAAAAGAGAAAGAAGACTGCTCCAAACTCAGTTTTTCAAAATATTGCCATAGAAGCTGATTAAAGGTTAACTTTTTAATGAGCAATAAATTAAAAGTTCATGGTGGTATGGCTATTATCCTTGATACTCATAAATTATGTTTTAAACTAGTATATGAAATATAAAATTAAGTTTTAATTATTTTTTGCTTTTTCATAATTTTACACATATATATGCATAGTTCTTTAAGCTTAAAGGCAGCTATTTTAGATATTCCTAATATTATATTTTGACATAGACAAGACACACTAATTTTGAGTTCTATAGATGTCCCTTTCGACTAAAGACAATCTGAAGAAATAGCCCAAGTTTTCAACCCTAGACAGACGAATGCAATGAAGAAAATAAGTGATTGGGTCATGAATTTTGTTAGAACTATTTGAGAGCAGATAGCCAGTTGTAACAGATTTGTTTTTCCTTTTCAACATTTTTTTATTTACCGTCGTCAAACATTTGCTTCTGAATTAAAATTTATATAAGATAGGATGCTAGTACATCTTAATAAATAAGGCAGACTAAGTAGCAGATTTTTTAGACTATAACGCCTGCTCTTTTAACAAGATGTTTTCATAAACGTTTCCTGAAGCATACGGACATTTAGGCATTGAACCAGTGGTGCTAAATTCCGATTGCTTACACCAGGGAGGTAGTGGGTCAAGTGCATTTGCGAACGTACCCCCCGGGAGGGAGTATACTCAGGGCAAATAGATGTTGCGCTCCCCTCTGCAGACCACACACTGCTGGCCCTGAAGCTATCTTTACAACAAGACAAAGTTTACCTTCTGTTGCCAGATCTGTTATGTGTGTAAGAGATGCTTAAAGTTTTTTAACATAACTTTTACTGATGTTTAGATGTGGCTTTATATATACTTCTTTTATATTTACTTTTTTTAATTAAAAAATTTTCATGAGCCAATGAAAGAAGTTTGTGGATCAGGTCTAGCTAGTGGGTAGACGTCTTGTGATGTTTATATCAACTATTTGCATGTGGGCCATACTGTTGCGTGCCTAGTGTTCTGTTACTTGAATTTTAACCTGCGTCTTAGAAGCATTTGTGATTTTGAGTCCACCATTAATCGGTGCATTGAGGAGACATTTGTGGGTTTTTCAGGATTTTATTTATTTGAGAAAGAGAGAGCATGAGAGAGAGAGCACGTGCACACGCAAGCGAATGCCAAGCATGGCAGAGGGGCAGTGAGGGTGTGGAGGAACAGAGCGGGAGAGAGAAGGAGACTCCCTGCTGAAGCCAGGCTGGATCCCAGGACCCTGTGATGGCGACCTGAGCTGAAGGCAGACACTTAACTGAGTCCCCCAGGTGCCCCGACATTTGTGTAGGTGGTTTTTTTTTTTAATGGTTATGTTTTTCGTTTATTGAAAACCTTGAAAGATTTTAATTATTAAAAACAGCATTTTTCAAAAATCCATTTGCTTTAGATGAAGGAGCAGAAGTTTCTATGTATTTTTCCTCCTTCTCTGGATGTTTCTTAGGGAGAAATCATGCTGATATTGGCACTGAAATAGGACAAAGTATAGTGCTTGAGAGGGAAGGTAGCATCCATGATAATCAGTCATTTGATGGTTGGTTTCCTCACGGCTGTCTCATGGGACGTTGTTGGTGACTTTGTTCTTTAACGAGATGGGAGCTCATTGGAGGGAAAGAGTAGATCCAGTGTGGGCTCAGCATGAACATGTCTTTGAAATAGACCTTAAAGAATCTATAGGATTTCTGAAGCAGAAATGATGTTTATAGAGGGTATGCTGGGATGTGTGGTAGGCACATTTGGGGCGGAGGTTGGTTACATGGCCCATTTTGTCTGAAGCTTAGGATAAAAGCAGGAAGGAAGGAAGGGAAAGAAAAGACACAGTCATGTTCTAGTCTAAGGGTCCTTACACTGCTGATCTCTATATGGTATACATCTTTCTGACTTGTCATGGTTTTGAAGGCAGAGACATCTGTTCTTTCTTCCTTTAATCCATGGTGTTGCCTCAATGAATTTGTGGATTTGACTTGATCTGACTTTAGATATCCAGCTCTCAAGAGGGTTCTTGTAAGTACTTACTAGAGTCAAACAAATTTTAGTCCCGTGAGCTCCCACCCAACCTTTCCATATGGATTAACTTTTTTGGAAGAGTTAGGATGGGAGTGTTAGGCTTTTTGCATCTTTGACCATGTGGAGATATAACATGCCTTGACATTTGGATTCTTCTTTAAGTTATAACAACATGTACAATTGGATTTAAAATTTAATGTTAGGAAATCACAAGGGAAAAATTTTATGAGACTGTTAAGTTTTATCTCTCTATTTGAAGGATGTTTGAAGGACGATAGTTAAAAGCACAAGATAGTACATGATGAAAGCTTTTGGACGTGAGGAGTCTGTGGTCCATATTGTTCATATATTCCAGGATTTAATAAAATGAAATGTTAACAATGTCCACATATAACCATCAGAATGCAAATGGGGAGCAATTTACTGTATAAAAAGATCAGAAATGAGATAACTTCAGCCTTTCATTCTAGATTACACCGTTCGTCATGGTGTTACTGTACAGCACTTGATCAAGGGGACCTTGAACAAGTTCAGCTCGTATGGGGTGAGTGTAAAGCAGTTGTATTTGTGTCTTTCTCCCACTGCCTCTTCATGTCATCTCAGGGTGCTGAGCATTCCCCTGCCCCTGTATGGAAATTAACAGCCCAGTGACTTTCTGGTCCTCCTGTCATACCGCAGGCTCAATTTAGTAATTAGACTGTATACTCCATCCAATGGTCGACATTCTAACATGGGGTTAGAGTGGATCATTCCTTTTCTGGCTCAGGCTTCTTCAGGAGCAAGGCTGGTAGGCAAAAGAAGAGAGTATGAAGGCTTCTCATTTTTGGAGACATGAGAGCTCTCACATAGCCTCTTGGTTCAGGGGTTCTTCATCATTGCTCCAGAGCACTCTGTGTGTTTATCTCTGTCTAACACTTACCTCACTTTATTGTAACTAAGTGCTTCCCCTTCTTAATGGGGATATAATATTTTCCACATCTTTGCTTTCCCTGCACCTTATAGAGTAGATGCCATCAGGAATACACCTGGATATCAGGAGACACATGCCAAAGGATAGGATCAGACTCCTAACTGGGGTTCCTAAAGGTCTTGTGAAGCTTTAAAGAAGTGGGGGTGTTCTGAATCTACCTGGGAGATTATGATCCCATAGATATTTAAAGTTTCACAGGGGATTCTGATTTATAGCGGAGTTGAAAGCCAATAGAGCTGGATATTTATTAGGCTTTTGTAAATTTAATAGCATTGACACACTTTAATTAAGGAACATTTAAATTTTAGACTAAAAATGAGTTTCATAATAAGAAATCTTAATGAGGTTTTTCCTCACTCTGAGTAAAATTATTAAAAACACTCTTTATCTTTTGAGACTGGTAAATAGGTATTGATTTCAGTATAAATCTCCTGGGACAACTCTGCTAGCTTTCCCAGTTATTTTATTTAGTTAGTAAGTTTGATGCAACTGGTCAAAGTTTAAATGTAAGAAAATTATTTTTTAAGAGAGAAAGAAAATTAAAGTTTTATAAGCCTACTGTGATGTTAAAACATTGAAACACCAGAGCTCCGCTGTGCAGATTCTTTTCTCTTCTCATAGTTGACCTATAGGTCTGGTGGCCATTTAATAACTTTAATTTATGACAAGCTTTTCTACTTTTTAAAAAGAATTCACATTTTTAATGGGGAAAAATGGCAAAAGAGTCAATAAAGAGTACATAAAACCTCTGTAAAATATGCCAGGTAGAGTTGGATCTTTTCAAAGGAAATGAATAAGAATGCATTCTAATTTATTGATATTTTTTAAGATGCACCAGCTTTCTATAATAACTCAACAAATGTTTATTATGCATCTATAAGATGTCCTGTACATTTGGTTATCATAAAATAGCAAAACTGTGCTGTATGTTTAGAATGCTTGTTAAGAAGAATTCCTCCTGGGTGTCTGGCTGGCTCAGTTGGTAGGGCACATGCCTCTTGATCTCTGGGTCATGAGTTTGAGCCCCATGTTGGGTATGGAGCCTACTTAATTTAAAAAAAAAGAAAAAAAAAGAATTCTTGGAAACATTGTGTCACTAGTGACAATTAGTATTCTCATATGCCCATTTTATTTTCTGATTTCTTGGTATAAAATGCCACAGTGTTTTTAGCCTTTAGTTTGGCAGGTACTGAACTTTTATTAAAGTGACTCAGGGGGTGTTACCAAACCTGCATTTGATTATATAAGCTTACTGTTTTGCTTGTAAATATCTATCATTTAAGTATATGTTAGATACAAAACTCCCCTTTAAGATGCTCAGCAAAGAATGTTAATTTAAAAAATCACATTTATGTATTATTTTCACATACAGTTATGTATGTATGACTTGCTATTTATAAAAAGAATTTCTTTGCTCTCCAAATATACTAACTGGTCATTCTTGATTTGACCTTCGAAAAATAGTTCAGGAAATATGAAGTTCTCTTATCCTTTTATTGAGAAATTCCAGACATCCGTGTGAAATTTATCCTGTGGAATGCGTCACCTCTAATGTGCTCTTCATCTGTCCATTTCTCTATATCAGGCTAGTTTTTCAGCCTCTGGTTTTCATTACCAAACCACACCATACTGACGCCAGATTTTTTTATAGGACTAACGAATGTGCTTACATTTTTTTTTTATCTTGTGAAGAATGAACGTTATAATTTGTATTCCACTGTGGAACATGCATAATACAGTAATTGTAAGGCATGTAGATGTAATTATCCTCTGTAGCTAACTTGTCTCCATTGTTAAATTATAACACAGATAACATTCATGGAGATGAAGGTACAGTGACACCTTAGCCAAGAGGGTATGAATAAGGCCAGAAGCTGCTTACCTATCATGGTCAAAAGGAGGGAGTTTACCTTTCTTTTATATTTTGCAAAATGTTTTTCTTTGATGCAAAAAGAAGTGACCATTTCAAGGATACTACCATAAGGAAGCTTTGGGATTTCAGGATTTGGGCAGAGACTGCATTTTTCCTATTGTGGACTTCATTGAAGTTTTGAGAGTTTTACTCTGTCCAGTAACTTCGTGTTCTAGACCCTCCAAACCCTGAGAAAGTGACTTTGCGCCGTGCGAGGATGACAGAGCTTCTGGGAAGTCAGTAAATCATCTTTTACTTTATTTCATCATTGTTGCTATTTGCTGTGTTCCTTTGTTACTTCAGAATGACCATTGGAAGAGTGTGGATTGCAATTGTGTTATGCCACGCTTCACACATTTATTTTTAAAGGACAATCTCAAAAATAAATAAATAAATAAATAAATAAATAAAAAAGACAGTCTCAGCAATTGAGAAGGCAAAGGTTTTGTAATGACAAGTTGTTGATGAAGTCCTTTGATGAGAATAAAGACCATGTAACACATGAAGGCTGAGATCACATAAAATAAGGCATTATGGGACAGTTCCGCAACTAAGAGGATGGCTCTCAAGATCAGAAGGTGTGCGTGCCTGTCTGGTTTGATTACCACCCAGTCGCATTAAGTTTTGTTTGGTCCTTGGTCTTCTTAGCTGTGAAACAGAGGTAGCACTGTCCATCTGGAAGGGCTGGAGCCAGGGTGAAATGAGCCGACGTGTGTTAGACTCAGCTGCAGGGCACCTGTACCTGCAGAATTCTTGGGAAATTGATTGAAATTCCACCTTGTTTCTTCCTCAGTGTTTCTTCATCTTTTCAGAACATATGTCAAAAAAAAAATACATGTACAGCAGGTGTGCGATGTTGATCCTCATTTTTGCATTTAAAAGAAAATCTTATGCAATCAAGAAGTTAAAACTCTTGCCGTGATGATAACTTGTTTATGGAACATTTTGACTGGAATAGAAGCTCTTTAACACATATGCTCAAAGACCACCTGGATTCCATTTCTCCAAAGGTATGCATTAACCACTTAGCCTGTGTATAGGGCAGCACCATGGAGGAGGATAGAGAGTGAGAATGAAGACGAAGGACAATCTCGGATCATAGCTTTGGAGCAGTATTTGGGAATCCAAGACCCTTAGTGAAATTATTTAACAATTATTCAGTATATACTTGAGTAAAATGTTATCGTAAAACTGTGTTACAAAAGTGTAGAGTCAGAAAAGATTATGAAGTAGGATTAAATTGATGAATTTATAAAAAGGTTCAGTCAGAGTGACTGGTACCGTGTAGAAGCCCAATGAACAGTAGGTTTAAAAGTTACAGATATTTTGTGATTTTTTTTCCTCCCCTAAGAAATGGAAAAACATTCAAGAAGAAAGCTTCAGGCCAAATGCCTCTTCCTTTGTGAAGCTGCACTGAATATCCAGAGACTGTTAACCTGTTTCTCTATGAGGTGTCCATAGATTTCAGCCCTATCTATATTGGTGTTCCTTCCACGTAATACGGCAGTTGCTGGTATATCCTTCTGGGTAGACCAGGCATGCCTCAGGGGAGTTGAGAGGATCTTATGTAACCATATAGTCCATGTCCTTATAACACAGGACCTGGAACATAAGAATTCGTTAATGACTGTTTATTGAATTAAATAATGGTTTTTGAGGTGGGCATGGAAGAAAATTTAGATTTGTGTTCATGGAGGGACATGGAGGGGGGGCATGGGTGAAGTTTCTTCAGGAATGGGAACAATCTTTAAAGATGTGGAGATTGAGAGGAGCATGTCATTTCATTCATTCATTCAACGAACACCTATTAAAACAGCTATTTGGTGCCAAGCACTTGAGTAAAAACAGAGATAGCTTCTCCCTCTGGAACGTACAGACTAGTGGGAGAGATCGGCATTCATCAAACAATCATGACAGTAAGTACACATTTGTAACTGTGATAAATTCCACAAAGGAGAGGTACATGGAGCTCTAAGACAGCGTCTGACCTAGTCGCAGAGGACAGAGTGTTATGTGCAATTTGGTGACAAGAGGAGGGGGGGAGGATTCTTACCACAAAGAACAGTGTTGCAGACACAATGTGATGCTTGCAAAGAAGGCTGTGGGGCTGGTCCAAGAGAATGAGGTGGAGGGTGGTGGGTGTTAGCCTGAAGAAGGCAGTGGGGGCCAGGTCAGAGAGTGCTCTGGAGGACACTTTATGGAGTTCTGACTTTCTTGTAAGAACAGTCCAAACCATTGAGAAGTCTTAAGTCTTACATGAGCAGTGAAGGGGTGACAGAAATCATCAGACTTTCACTGTGGCATCTTGAGGAGCTGACTCTGGCTGCAACGTGTGTGACACGGGGGACACGGACAGAGTGGGTTCTGGGTGAGGATCTGGGAGGCTATTTGCAGTCCCTCGGAGGCTTGGACAGGAGTGCTAATGACGGAGACAGAGTAGTTGGATTATGGGATGAAGAAGGATTGGTAACCTCACTACAAGTGATTTAGGAGTAACAAGAATTAAGTTTGAATTTGTTTCTACTGGGAAAGGAGCTAAAAGATGTAACCTTAAGGGGTCAAATCCAAGTCAGATGACCTTTCACATCTCTGCCTTTATCTTTTCTTCATTCCCTCAATCATTTCTTCAGTGAGTCATCGAGTTATTCATTCATTTACTCAGTACTTGTAGTGTGCCTACCATGTGTCCATCACAAAACCTAGTATCCTTGCTAACCTCAATCTCCCCTTCCTGTCTCTCACTGTGTTGTCATTTTTCTTACCAAAGTACAGCTCCAACCTGTTTTTCCAAGAGCACTTTGTGGGTCTTCCCAGTTAGAAGTAGCAGCCTTCACTAACCTTTCCACCAGGTAGTAATGTCACAACTCTCGAGCAACAAGGCATTCTGCTCGAATGGGGACAAAGACCTTTCTTTTTGGTTCCTCCCACTGTTCCCACTGGAGCAGAGACCCACAGACTATAGGCACATGGTAAATGCTTATTGGATTAAATTAAAATAAATTGAAGAAAACGAAGGAGGGAAATTTTCCATAGAACAAAAGTAAATGGTCTCCAAATGACGATCAGATTCCATTGATGTCCCTACCTTTATTCGTTATTTTTATGATTTTCCTGACAAATGACTCTTAATTTGTATTGTTTTTCATGGTGAGTCTTAAAACACTCCATTCTTTGTAATTGTGTTCTTTCAGAAATCTCTGCTGAGTTGGATAATCTGATATACCCTCTGACAAACGTGGCTTTCGGTGTTATGCCGGACCAGCGTGTTCCAGCTTTCCAGCTCAGGAGAGCCCGATGCACCCTCTCCTACTCAGTGATGTTGCTTTGGTAGCTTTAAATTGGCAATGATGACAGTATTTCCACCACGGAAACTGCCAAGTGCTGTAAATCAGAGCTTTGGCCTCTCCCTCAGAAAGCTGGCGGTTAGTTACTTTCTAGCACACCACTGCTTTGAATCAAAAAACAAACAAAAAAATTAAGATTAGTGGATTACATTAATTCCTAAACATGTGTGTGTGTGTGCATGTGCGCACACACACACACACACACACACACACACACACACACAGAGGTTGAGGTGGTTTGGAACTCTTTGTAAGACCCATGGGTGACGCCTGGGTGGCTCAGTTGGTTAAGACCCATGGGAAAAAGTGAAAATTCTGTTATTCATATCTTCACTTTGCACCTCATTCACTCATTCTAGCAATGCTCTTACTGGTGACAATAGTAAGCAATTGTCTTTTTCCTCAAACTGATCACAGCCAGTTGGTGGGAGATAGCAGGGATGCCTGTACAGTATAATGAAGATGGACTCTGGACTAAAGTAGAAGCTATGCAGATAGAAGGGAAGGGGCTTAAGACTTATGTAGGAGAGGGGCACCTGGATGGCTCAGTGGGTTAAGCCTCTGCCTTGAGCTCAGGTCATGATCTCAGGGTTCTGGGATCGAACCCCGCATCGGGCTCTCTGCTCAGCAGGGAGCCTGCTTCTCTCTCTCTCTCTCTCTCTCTCTCTCTTTCTGCCTGCCTCTCTGCCTACTGGTGATCTCTCTGTCAAAAAAAAAAAAAAGACTTATGTAGGAGAGAAAACTGAAAGTACTTGATAACAGGTCAGAGAGAGCAAGGACTGGAAGATAATTTCCAGTTTTTGAGATTGTGCAGGTGGGTGGATGATTGTCTGTCTACAGAATGAGAATTATGGACTGAGAAATGGGTAGGGAGATGGTGGGGCAGGCAGAGGTCAGTGAAGGGGATGGGTTTAATTTAGGCTCTGTTAATCTGATGTTATTTTAGAATACCTAGAAGGTGCTCTGAAATATGCACTTAGAAATTGGAAAGAGATTGGGTGATGGTAATTTAAAGTCACTACCCCCTGTGGCGGTCATCAAAGCTGAGTGAGAATAAGATGGAGTATTAGTCAAGATCCCAGCAGGAAACAGATGTCATACTCAAATGCAGTAATTGAGGGGCATTTGATGATAAGATGGTTCATATATGGGTGGGATTAAGGAAACCAGCTGGGTTGATAAAACATGCTGTGACTAGCAACAGCAGAGAGCCATTATCACTCTTAGGTGTGGAGAGGCAAAGGGAAGGAACACAGAATGTGGACAAGCAGAAGTGAAATCTGTAGATGTGGCTATAGGAGAGAGTTGCCTAATAGTACTTGCAGTCTTCAGTAGAGAAACTTGGCCACTGCCAGAAGTGGCTGGGCAGGAAAAGAGGCTGGGGGGATACACACTATAACCTCCCTCCATTCCCACCATCTGAACGTTGGCCTCCCATTGGCCAAATCCACAATGAAAGCAAAGGGCAGGGAAATGCTTGGAGACTCCATAGAGGTTGTCTTCCTTGGGCACAGAGCAGGGTAGTGAATAGTGGGACTGTGGACTTGCAGTGGCAAGCAGAAAACCTCTGAAGAGGCTGAGACAGGACAGAAGCTTGAGAAACACCAACACTGAAGAGGCAGTAGAAGGAGCCTAAGAAACTGCATCCAGAAAGGACTAGATGGAAACCAGGAGAGGATGGTTTTGCTCAAAGGAAGGAGAATGTCATAAGAAAGAGGGAACAATCTATGCTGTCATATATATAGGAGAAAAATCTAAGAACAAAAGGGCAAACCGTGCCCAGCAAATTAGTCCTTGAGGGTCCTTGGTGACTGGGTTTGTTTCACAGTGTGATGTGTCCAAATAAGCTTATAAAATTGGTGGTGGCCACAGGAACAGATTTGTAAAATTGAGTGGTATTGTTCTTGCATCAAACATGCGAAGAAGGAGAGTTCACCACCCTCAGTAGTGGCCTCCTCCTCCCTCCCTACCCCCTTGTACCATCTGTGCCTCTGACTCTCCAAGCACAGGCTCTGAAAGGTGCATGAGGGAAGGCGGGTAATTATTAACTTCGATGCAGCACAACGACGCTGTCCAAGAAAGGAGGGCATTGATGACTGCCAGCAACAAGAAAGGAGGAGCCTCCTGCTTTCTGAACCCCTGGAGTCTGACACTTCTCTTAGAGTGGCAGACATAGGAGCAAGAGTTCAGTGTTTTCCATTTCAGAAATGGTAGTAGATTATTTTACATAAGTGATTAATAGTTCCAATCTTTGGCACAGTATGAAGTGATATTTCAGAATGCAACATATGACCTGGTCGTGATTTGACAAGGAGTCAGAAATCATTACAGATAGTACTTTAAAGAAAAAAGATGAAGTCCTTGTGTTTAGTAGGAAATGTCAGGAGACCCGCACTTTGGAAGTATGAGTGAAACGCATATGGGGAAGGGCACAATACATAGCAAACATTCCATAAATATATGTTGAAAAAACATAGGAAAACTTGGAAAGATGTTTAAAAATCTAGTCATAAGAATACTTGGTAGAGGGGCACCTGGGTGGCTCGGTCATTAAGCATTTGCCTTTGGCTTGGGTCATGATCCTGGCCGGGGTCATGGGCTCGAGCTCTGCCTTGGGCTGCCTGCTCAACAGGAAGCCTGCTTCTTTCTCCCTCTCCCACTCTCCCTGCTTGTGTTCCCTCTAGCTGTGTCTCTCTCTGTCAAATAAATAAATAAAATCTTTTAAAAAATTTATTTCAAGATTGTTGTGTTATGCCCTTCTTTCTGCATATTACATGTGTATTTACGCATATTACGTATAGTGTTTCCCAGTTAGCTTTATATGATGGGGATTCTCCATGTTACTAACATTCATCATTTTTAGTGGCTAAATAATAACCTATTTGAAAGATGCAAGATGGTCTTCTTAGTTGTTGTCCTGTTACTGGGTGTTGATGCTTTTTCATGTGTTTCACTCTTACAAATATATATTATAATAAGGATTTTGTACCCAGAATTTTTCCCACTGAGTTTTGGGTTGTTTTCTTAGGAAAAATTTTTTTTTTAAATTTCCTGAAATCTAATTACTAGATCCAAGAGCAAAAACATTGTCATGGATCCTGATGCAATTTAAGGCATATTGATACTACTATTTCTTAAGTTTGCCTTTGAATGAATACACATTCAGTATCTCCAGCATATTGTGTATCTAACAGCACTCTCAACTAAGTAAGCCTAGTGGTTTGTATCTGTAGGCCTGCAGAATGCTCATGGTGGTAGTTCTGTGTAAGAAGGAAATTAACAAAGTGACTTAAAACCCATCATCCCTGAATATAATGTGGAAGATGACAGATACTTATTAAACTGACTTGAATCTAGTGAGTAAGATTTTAATACATGATTCTTAAGTCATTATGGGCAATTTATTTCAATCCAATTAAGATTAGCTTCAAACTAGATCAAAAAAGCTAGCTGTGACTTAGTACTCATACCAAATATAACATATGCTATAAAACCAGGATGTGGTTGTTACATACCAATACTTTCTTAATATGTTTAACTCTTGCCCTATCATTTTACACTGCAGAAATCAAGTGTATGGCACATATTTTCTGTGCTTTGCTCTTTTACACTTCTGACAATGTGTTGATTTTTTTCTATCTGGTGTTTTTAATCTGGTTAGTCTGATTGCATTTTTCTTCTCTTTGCATTTAATTATTTTTCCCCTTCTGTCACAGTTTTCTGTTCATCTTTGTTATCACTGTTTTTCTCCTCTAACATCCCAATGGTAATTCTTTTATGTTTTCCCGAACTGCCTGCACATGGGTTTTGCCATCTTACTACCTCTTATTTTATTAAACATTTAATAACAGTTAAATAAATCATATGCTCAGAAGATATAAAACCAGTTAAGCAAATTAGGACCCAGACAGTTCTTAAAATATTTCTTGCACCATATGAAAATAGGTGAAGTTCATAATTTAACATCTTTTAAATTTTCACTTTGGATTCTAAATTAAGTAAGTAAATGTCAAAAATACATATCATTTCACAAACCCTTGCAAACTACCACTATGTATCTGCTTAAGACAGGTTCAACATTTATAAGACAATAGGTATAATTTTCATGTGACGGCTGGATACTTTTTCACTCATTGGCCAGAATAATAAAAAGATAACCATGTTCAGCTGAGTTTTGGGGAAACATTGCTATAGATACTGGCTAAGCATTAAACATGGTAGACTCAATTTTTAAAAATTAAGACTTTGTGTTTTAGAGCAGTTTTAGGTTAACAGCAAAATTGAGGAGAAAGGTACAGAGATTTTCCATATACTTCCCTGCCCCCCAAAATGCATAACCTACCCCACTATCAACATCTCCCACCAGAGTGGTACATTTGTTAACAATTGGTGAACCTACACTGACACATTATTAATCACGCAAAGTCCATAGTTCACATTATGATTCACTCTTGGTATTTATTGTACATTCTGTGTATTCAGAAAAATATATGATTAAATGTATCCATCATTATAGTATCATACCCTCTATGCTCTGCCCATTCATACCTTGCCATGCCCCTAATTCCTGGAAGCCATGGATAATTTTACTGTGTCCACTGTTTTGCCTTTTCCAGAAGATCATATAGGTGAAATCATACAGTATATAACCACGTCAGGTTGGCTTTCACTTAATAATATGCATTTGAGTTTCTTCCATATCTTTTCATGGCTTAATAGCTCATTTCTTTTTACTGTTGAATAATTCCATGTCTGGATGTACCACCACTCAGATTCATTCACCAACTGGAGGACAACTTGGTTGCTTCTAAGTTTTGGCAATTGTGACAAAACTGCTACAAACATCCATTTGTGTAGACATAAATTTTCAGCCATTTTGGGTCAATACCAAGGAGCTGGATCATAGATTAAGAGTATCCTCTTTTGTAAGAAACTACCCAGCTCTCTTTCAAAATTGTTGTACCATTTTGCATTCCCACCAGCAGAGAATCAGAGTTCCTGTTGCTTTCTATCCTTGTCAACATTTGGTTGTGTCACTATACTGGGTTTTGGCCATTCTAATCAGTGTGTGGAGGTAGATATCTCATTGTTGTTTTAATTTGTATTTCCCTGATGACATGATGTGGAGGGTAGATTCAATTTAAAAAAGCTATTTTCATACCTATAATCAAAGTGGTTTTTTTATCCCATAGGTATATGGGATAAAACACATATACACACACATCCCTAAACACATATATCAAACAGCTGATAGGAGTTTAACTCTTTGCTGTTTTCTTGTTAACATTTTTTTTTTGCATTGACATGTTCCCTGGTATATTGATTTTTCCATAATAAGTAGATTTTTTATAAGAGGAGTTTTCAGAGCATGAGAGGGGAATAATGCCTAAGGAGATCTTAGTTACTTCTAATATTAAATGAAAACTTGAAAAATATTTTCAACATATTAAAAATCATAACATCTGTTACTTCTAGTTGATAATGGAGTTTCTTTTTAAGTTCTATTTATTTATTTATTTATTTATTTATTTATTTATTTATTTATTTTAGTAACCTCTACACCCAGTCTGGGGCTTAAAATCATGTCTCTGAGATCAAGAGTCACATTCTTTTTTCACTGAGCCAGCCAGGCACCTCCTAGATTTTCTTTTAGACCAGTTCCTGCTCTGATCCATATATTACAGTATTGTGCCAAACTTCTTCCTGTGAATGGTAGAATGTGATCTTCGTAATCCTTGCATATTGAAAAATCTAATGAAATTAACTCATTTATTCATTTGTTCATGAAATTTTTATGGGCACCTACTATGCCTATAAAATGCTGTGGGCTACAGGAGGAGTAAAATTAATTTACATAATAAATCCATACAACCCAGTTTATTTTCTCCCTGAAATAAATCTATAAGGAACATAAGGATCACACAACAATTTTTTGTTCTATCAACCCTCCACAGATAATCAAATCTGCTTCACTGATTTTCATGTTCAGGAAAAGGGTTTTTAAGGGCTATAAAAGAGCAATTAAAATGCCTGGGGATAGAACTAGGCCTGCCAAATAATGTAATTAACAAGGTTCAGTGGCTCTACATGACACAATAGTCTCTTTACTAACAAGGAAATAAATATTATCCCTGAAAGTTACTATGTACAGACCTAGGTCATAGCAAAGTAAACTCAGACAGAGTTCAAGGTCAGGCACTGCTTTTTGAAGAGACGAGTGGCTGTTAGCCTAAATTCCCTGAAGCTCCCTGACTTTCTTTCCCATGCTCTGTAACTTTCAGTCAAGGATAGTGTTGGTTACCACTTGAGCGTACAATGATTCATTTCATTCATTTAGTGGATTAAGTACAGTGAGCCTATTTAGTACTGTGAGAGATCCAGCGAGTTGGAGAACAATGTATCACATCCTTTGAAGAAATTATGCTAACTAGAGCTCCTTTCTCCCCTGTGGTTTTGAAATGGTAATTAACTAACTAGACTTCTGGACTCTAATCCTAAACTGCTTTCATTCCCATTTTACTGGGTCTAGAGACCCTGCCTCCCCCACCACCTTCCACCCTGCAGGAAGTTGCCTGCTTCAGGTGCATCTGCTAGAGTGCTAAACACTGTACCAGATATAAAAACGCAGCACGCCCCTACTGTGGGGGAGAGTGGGGAACAGGGCTCACCTTGCTGCTCATCACAGGACACCCTGATGCCCTTTCTCTGTAACCATTTCCCTCCCTCATTCTTGAAGAATGTGGATATCACAGCAGTGGTGCACAAAGAACATGTCCCTCTAGGATGATTGCTAGATGTTGACTGTCAAAGGGGGCCTAGGTGGGGAAGAGGAGAAAGATAAGCGATAGGTTCCAATGCAGCACCCCATCTGGAAATGTCTGGTGATTACGTACTCAGTCATTTCATAAACAGTTTTGTTAGCTCCTGAGAAAATCTTGGGGACATTTTGTTATTGGTTGATAACTTCTCAGAGGCATAAAATGAGCTGGTGTGTGCGCATATAATTTGACATGACATTCAAATTCTGTATTTACATCGAGATATATTAATCTTCCTCCTCAGTCATCTGGATTTCATTTATGTTTAATCTTACTTAATTAGCCGTCACTGCTACTGTTGTAATTTGGTATATGAAGAGTGAGTAGAGAAGATGTTCTATAGGTAGATTGTGTTTTTGCAAAAGTGGACTGATTTGGGCTTGCACTGACCCCACGATATGTCATTTGCAAGTGCTGTGCTGGGACGTCCGCTTTGTTTACCCTGAAAAGTTGATTTTGATGTTCATCATCAGAAAGTGTGATCTGATAAGCAACAAGACATGTTTGAAAATAAAATGTGTGAAAACCAAATATGGTACCATTTAACTGAGAGAGTTTCTGTTTTCTCTGGTCCTTCAGAATTAAAGAGAAATTGTCAAATTTGGTCAAATGCATTTTCTACCTGAAGATAATATGTCTGTTAACAAATAATGGTGGCTTTCTCAGCTGAGTTTATAGGCTCTTTTATTTCCCAATACTGGGACTTCTTAAGGTATTATTTCTGGTCCTTTTATTAATTCAGCAATTATTTCTTGAGCTCTGTCCCCTTCTTCACCCTCCTCACCATACTCTGGCCTAAACAAATGTAATTCGTCTTTAATTAGACTTTAGTACTCCCATCTTTTTATGTTTCCTCCTCCCTGACCCTCAGTACTGACTTCTGAAGATCACAGTCCGATCAGATTACTTTTCTTGTTGGAAATTCTTCAGTGGTTTCCCATCTGTTACACTTGAGCCTTGATGCCTCTATACAAGCTTCTCCTTAGTTGGGCAGGCAATGCCTTGTGATCTCATACTTCATGCCTTTATGTGCCCTATTTCTTCTACCTGGAAGGCCCTTTCTTGCCTTGTATAACTAGCTAATTCTTGCTCCTCTTTCCTAACTTAAGATAAACATCGTCTTCACTTGGCTCTTTCCCAAGAGGACTCCATCTCTATGGAAGTAGAATTACTATGCTGCCCTTCTGCATTCCAGGAGCATTTTGTGCATGTCTCCTATAATTACCACGTGACACATGGTTTATATGATAATCTCGTCAGTTTCCTCAGATATATAGTCACTTCCCTGAGAGCCAAAAATACGTCTTATTTTTTGCTCTTTTCCCAGTAATGGGCATATTGAGTCCAATTCAACAAATACTTATGGAGCACCTGCATTGTGCTAGGCACTTAGTGCTTATAAGACAGTGAACAGAAAGAAATACCTGTACGTATGAGTTCATATTCTAACATACGATATTTGCTTGGTATGGAGAGAGAAGAGAGAACAGAGAAGGAAGGAAGGTGGGAAAGAAGGATACATAGATTAAATTATGGGATTATAATTGCTTTGAGAGGAAATAATGCGTATTTTGGTTGGAAATTTGAGATCTCCAAATGTCAGTCTGTGAAAGGGAAGCAGACTTCTTAAGATCTCTTCAGGAGTTTCTGTTTGTTTTGTTTTGTTTCCCCTCATGCTGTCTATTGCTTTAGGACTTCATTATAGGACTCTGCTGCCTGTGGATGGCAGTATTGTTCCCATTTCTTTCCTATTGATGTTAAATGTATCATAAAACTTGGGGGTAGAAAAAAATTATATGAATAGTTATCTAATTATTTTTCTAGAAATAAAAACACTAGTGAATAATGCTCAGTGCTTTTCAGGGTTCAATAAAAGGTTTTATCATGATTGCCGGTGGGATTGCCACTTGGTATTATCCCAAAGAAATATTGAGTAAGTGAATGAATGTTTGTATCAGCAGCTTTCCTACCAATCAATATCTAAGGTAGGCTAAGCATTTGGAAGTTTCTTATTTTTTTTTTGAAGAGTTTATTTATTTATTTGACAGAGAGAGCACAAGTAGGTGGAACGGCAGGTAGAGTAGGCAGAAGGAGAAGCAGGCTCTCCGCTGAGCAAGGAGCCTGACATGAGACTCGATCCCAGGACCCTGGGATCATGACCTGAGCTGAAGGCAGACGTCTAACTGACTGAGCCACCCAGCACCCTGGAAGTTTCTTATTTTTGTTAAGAGTTCATACTTTTTTTTTTTAAGAGTCCTTACTTTTAAAAATATGCTCAATGTTTTCTGTGTTTTATAGATAATATCTAGAGGTAATGAACTCCACCGTGGTTGTACAGTATCTCGATTTAACTCCGGTTTCAGATGGACCTTTGATTTTCTTAGAAAGCATTTTATGCCATTATTTTTCAACATTTCCATAGTGTGATATCTTGCACCGCAGGGGCTGGCAGCTATAATAAAGCATTGTTTAGAGGATCACACTTCTCGTTTGAAAATTAAAGGTACGTCGTATTTTGGGGGGGAAGGTATGTGCTATGGTGAGGGGCAAAAAAAAAGATATGTAGTATTTTTTAGTATTTTATTTTTAGGTAATCTCTCCACCCAGCGTGGGGCTTGAACTCACAGCCCCGAGATTGAGAGTTGCATGTTCCACCAAGTAAACCAGTCAGGCACCCTAAGGTTACGGTATTTTTTAAAAAATAGAATAATTTTGAAAGAAACTAAATAATAATGGGAGACAAATTTTTAGAAAAATGAATGTGTGTGTGTGTGTGTGTGAGAGAGAGAGAGAGAGAGAGAGACAGAAAGATCCTGGGCACATAAGAAAGAAAGGGAGAGAAGTCTTGGCTATTTTAGCTTCGTATTCGAAGTGGCAGTAGGCTGGTTTGGGAGAGTTTTTTCTGATGTCTCCCAGCAGATTGGAAACATTAATTTCAAAGATCCCTGTTCTGGCCAGTCAAGGCATTTCTAAGCTGGCGAGTGTGGGGGACACAAGGCGCACAGACGTTGGAGGTGGTGGTGTACTCTTGGCACTGAGCGTTCTGGGGCAGGGACCACAGGATGTGAGTCTCTTTCCTGACAGTCAACAGAGCTCTGTGTCCGGTGCTGTGGCTCTCACCGGACCCATTACGAAATCAACGGGCAGGTTGCCCCTGCCCCTTAGCGTTTTACTGTGGGCAGCCCAGTGGTGTGTGCCATCCAGAGATAACACAGCTTTATTTGTTCCTTTGTACCTGCTGCTGTACTGGTTCAGCTAACTCACCAACCTGTCAGAACCTGGCAGGGGAGAGGGACCTGCCCTTATTTTGATCCAAAGTGGGAGAGCTGTATGAATGTCTCTCACATTCATTAAGTGTGCTCAGATACATTTTCTGTGGGGTGTTTCTTTGTCGACTTCTGCCTTGAGAGACTTTGCACTGAGAAACCTCAGAATAATACACAGTTATTTTTTTCTAGGGCAAACGTATTGATTATAGTAGCATTGTGGGGTTTTGTCTCTATGACTTCATGTGTTTGTTTGTTTGTTTTTCCTCCCAGCTCCCCTCCCAGATAAAACTCTGACTGGAGCTAAGCTATTATTCCGCCTTTATTGTGAGTTTTGCCTTGACCTCCCCATTTTTTGTTTGATCTTCTCATCAAGGATGCCCCAAAGAAGTGACCTCTCATGGGATTTCCGATTCCAGACCGCACACAAATGGCTCACTGTCCACAACGTATCTCGCACATGAACTCTTTTTGTTTTTTAAATAAGTGGCCTCACCTAGTTTACAATCTAGTGGGTAAGGAAAATGTTTATTTCTCTTCCATTTAAGTAATTCCTGATGCTTGGTCTTGCCTCTTTCAGAGCTTTCAAATAACATCAGCATCTCTGCTTTGGGATTCTGCTCTATGTATTCCCTTTGTGACCTGGGGATCTTAAAAAAATCCTTTTTTTTAAGATTTTATTTATTTATTTGACAGAGAGAGAGAGATCACAAGTAGGCAGAGAGGCAGGCAGAGGGGGAAGCAGGCTCCCCGCTGAGCAGAGAGCCCGATGCAGGGCTCAATCCCAGGACCCTGAGACCATGACCTGAGCTGAAGGCAGAGGCTTAACCCACTGAGCCACCCGGGCGCCCCAAGGGTACTTCTTTTTGGACTTACGGATGCCATAGAAATAGCAGAAGATGAAAACTGACAAAATACGGGTGTCTGGGTGGATCAGTCACTTAAGTGTCTGCCTTTAGCTGAGGTCATAATCCCAGGATCCTGGGATTGAGCCCCCTGTTGGATCCCTGCTCAGTGGGGAAACTGCTTCTCCCTCTCTCTCTGCCTGCCACTGCCCCTGCTTGTACTCACAAATACTCTCTCTGTCAAATAAATAAAATCTTTAAAAAAAAATAAAAGAAGAAAGAAAAAGAGAATTGACAAAATACAGAGTCCCAAAGATTCACCAAAACAACTCAGGGAATCTAGTACTGAAATCTGAAACCAGAGACCACTGACAGGGTTTGTTAGCTCTACTAAAAGAACAAAGATTTTATCTGTGTAAATGAAAACTTAGAGGCATTTTTGAATAATATTTGCAAGTTTTTAATGTCTTCTTATGTCCCTAATGCTTTGCCTCATGAGGAGCTGTGATCTTCACTGGGGTAACTGAAGGAGGATCTAGGTCACAAGGAAGAGAAATGGCAGGCATAACTCAGATAGATCTTAAAGTCCGGTAATGACTTCTTATTCTTTGTAGTTCTCCTTTGGCCATAAGCACATCACATTTTAAAGTGTGACAGAACATGCTAATGTTCTCACCTACATCTTCTTTCATGATATTACAAGTACATTCACACTCATTTCCACCCCAGCGTGTTCTCTTAATAGTCACGAAAGATTTGCTCTCAGCGGCTATAGCTAAAGTCTTGAGACATAAACCTTACATAAGTTATCTATAAATAGTGCTCATTTTTGACACATACCTAAGCACCGGGATACATATTCAAGTAAAGCTAATTCTGAGTGTATTTTCAAATCCATATCCATCTGAAAACGGACTTGATAAAGGACAAGATTCTGCCATGATTTGGCCAAGCTTTAAACATGGCATTTTATTGCTTTATCTTGGCACCTTGACCCTGGAGGAGTCTGTTTCTGTGTTTTACTTTTATACACCAAAGCTTCTTATATAATCTCCTCCTAATTGCCTATATGACAGGGACTCCCAGTAAACCTGTAGTTACTGTAAACTTGATAGAACTATCGTGTCAGTCACAATAATGACTCAATATTTGAGATTCAAGAAGCTTTCCTGAGTTGCAAAAGCTTTAAGCGGTATGTGTGTTAGGAGAGATGATGTTCACTTTCTTCAGTTAGGAATACCTTCTAAAGAACATTGAGGCTTCCAGATTCAGTGTGCAATCTATGAAAAACATAGTTATTGGACAGGATTTTTCAGTAGTGATGTGCTTCTGACACCTATTCCGGAATTGTTGCATGACTTAGAGAAGGCTGGGCAAATATGCCCCAATTGTTGAAGAATAGAAAACCAAATTGCGATAACCTAGGGACTCTGGAAACATTCTGAGTCCAAGTTATCTCACGACATTGTCATGAACATAGTGACACTCTTCCTATATAGTTGTATAAATCAAGTCCAACTTAATATTCAGTTTCTTAAATAGTAGAGCAGTAGTAGAGCAGTAGTTTCTCTTGGTATACTTTGTATGAAAATGGACAGGTTCACATAGGTTAATGGCAGTTACTGATAAGGCACATTTCCTTGAGTAAACCAGCAATTCCACGGAAGGGCACTAGTTAGTAAAAGTACAATTCTGAAACATGCTCCTTGGGATCGGATTACACTGGAGCTCCTGGGTTATCCTAGATGGCGAGGTCAAGTCAGGCTCTCTTCTGAGACCTAAATCTGAAAGGCCTCCTGCTGATATGACTAATAATGAATAATAATAATAATAATGATAATAATAATAACACTCCATAGCTTATTTATTTAGTCACTCTGGGAAAATGTAAAGAGTGTTAGGGAAAGAGAACTAATGTTGGCATTTGAGGTACTTCTGAGAACCGTAACTGATGGGACACTAAGGTCACCTTGAACTCTGCACCAGGAACAGCACCAGGACAATGGACACCTAGAGGTGTGTAAGGGGCATAAAGCAGAAAAATTGAAATAGGGCACAAAGAAGGATCAGAGAGGGCTTGTTGGACAAATTCTAACTCTTTGTTAGTTTTTCTTAGAATAATGGAGAAGGCATTCAACATACTACAAAAAGTTGATCTTGATAAACATACAAGTTGTTAGAACTCTTCTAATTTAGATTTTATTGGTTTATTAAGATCTGCTGTGGTCGTTTCAATGTCATTGTACCCAGTCGGGTCTCTGTACCTGAATGGTGTAGACTAAATGTGTCTAGGACATAGAATGGGACTGTCAGTACAGAGCATGGTCGGGAAGAAGCAGAAGGCAGAAGGCAGTCATTGTAACTTTTTTTTTTTTCATTATAACTTTTGTTAGGCCATGGCATCAGCCTATTAGATTTTAGGAAATAGTGTGCCAGGAGGTGATATTAGGAAGTTTAAAAGACCTCACTGCAGGGTCAGGAAGCTGGTGGGTCTAGACATGACTGAAAAGTGTAGAAAGTAGTTCTTGTAAGTGAGTGGCAAAAAAAAATGAGAGAAAAAAGGCAGATCAGAAAATCCAACCAGAAAGCTGACCTGGTGGTCTTGTACAGTATCTATATCCCATTTATGAGAAATACTAGTATTAAGGTTATGGCTAACTCTGTGTGCTGGGATGAAGCTCTTCCAGTTTGGAGGATGGAGAAATACTTATCATCAAAGACAAATTTATCATCGAAGTGGTGTTCAGCTCTGTCACTCAGAATATTCCTATGTCCTCATCAATAGCAAATATTTGACGTGTATTATTTTTTGTCAGAGAGCAGGTCTCAATTCTCTCTTGTTCTTCAGTGAATTAACAGATGTATCCTTTACAATAATGCTAATATGGCACACTAAGGATGGCCCCAGAATTGTACCTAATTAAATAATCTCTTAATCCTTGCCCAGAAACTTGTGATACTAGCTCAGATCCTTATGGTTCAACTCCATCAACAGCTGAGTCTCCTCTGGGTGATTGAATTTACATTTACTGTTCCTTTGTAAGGCAGACATTACTCTGGGTGGTGTTTGTCTTTGATAGTCTTTTGACTATTTAGTACTCTTAGCTTTGACAGCTAAATCCATAAGCTGGCAGATTGAGGACAGAAATGGAAAAATAAGCAAAGTAAATTCTTCTGATAATGGTTATTAACTAGTAGAGGGCTTTACAAAGTTTTCCAAAATTATTGATTATTATTGTAAGCACGTGCTGGTACATGGATCCAGAATGGGAACAAAAATGTGAAAGAACATTTATAATTGGAAAAGTTATTAGAGCTGTTGGTTCTTGGCCAACTTAAGCAAAAGTAAGACAAAACGAAAAATCCAACAAAACACAGCCACTACCTAAATTGGAGTTAGTTCCAGTGATTTTCTGTGCCACTCTAGGTAAGGTCTTAGACACTTGCATCTTCCATCAATATCCACAAAGACATTCAAACATCTCTTGTCCCTTTAAAAAGTCAAAGGGGGTGAGTTGACATTTTCATTGCTTCATTTTTCATTTAGACCTTCTAGTATTTCTCTGCATGTGAGCAGACTTGAATATACAAAGGGAGGGTGCAGGAATTAGCAGATTTATAGTTGGCCACCCTTTCGGCAAACCTGGCCTTGTTCAGTCGGGGAGAAGGATGGACATGAAGTGGACGGTTCAAACCAATGGCCAGCACATTTTGAGAAGGTCCACAGACAATGTCAATGTGAAGTTTGTGACCTGGCTTCAAGGAAAGCTGTGAAGATCCTTTCAGGTAAGTCCTTAGGAGAGACTGGGAAACACTTTCCCAAGTGATTAAAGCTTTTGCTTATTTTTCATGGTTACAACTAAGAATTTTAAGTAAAACAAAATTCTTCTTCAGATCTTGCCTGACCCATTTGTTTATAAAGGTGTTCGCGTGGTTAAGAATTTATGTGCCTCTCACTGGTTGAACTATGGCCTCCTATTGCCATGCCGAGATGAAGAATCTTAAAATCCTTGATAGCAAAGAAACGTTTAACAGAAATTAAGATAAAATTACAGATACATCATTTTTTAGCGTATGGTGAGAATCATATTTCATTGTATACCTAAAAAGAGACAGCCCATATATTAATCTTCAAAGGGCATTGTATGTTTTCTCAAGTGCTTCCCTTCAAATAGCAGAGTTGAATATCAGGTTGTCTCGCATTTTTTTGTCATTTAGCATTAAAGACTGATTAAGTACGAGCTCCTTCTTGATAGATACATAGACAGAGACAACTTTTGTGTGTGTATGTGTCCTTTAGGTAATTAATTTTTCAGGTTGAGAGATTATGCACAGTCTCTGGACACAAATGCGTCTGGGGCAGGGACTGGTTGTATTTCTTTATCTGTCAGGGGTAACTTGAGCAGAAGTGGGGACCGTCTGTGGTTTGGACCCTTTGAGATGGCCCTGAGAGCAGACTTGTGCTGTTTGATTTTGCTCTGCTTAGAGAAGTAGAAAAAGAAAATTATAAGCAGGGAGATGTTTAAAGTTGATTAAACCTGTGACGGGTTTAATTTTTTCATTTAGAAAGGGACCAGATGTGGCAGAGACTTAAACTTTCTTCTACAGCCAACAGATGTAGGAAGAGAAAATCAAAATACTCATTTCATAGTTAGAACCTGCTTAGTTTCTTTTCTGGTGAATTCTCTGTGCTGGTTGCCTTTCTTTCCCTGAAGGTGGGTATCTGTGCTGTTTG
The DNA here is from genome assembly GCA_003697995.1 of Taxidea taxus jeffersonii. Taxonomy (NCBI): domain Eukaryota; kingdom Metazoa; phylum Chordata; class Mammalia; order Carnivora; family Mustelidae; genus Taxidea; species Taxidea taxus. Next base: position 19,925 of record ML105163.1, on the reverse strand, counting down.
GGTACAGATCCTTGTAATCAAGTCTGAGGTGTTCAAAAATGTATTTACAGGGACGCCTGGGTGGCTCAGTTGGTTAAGCAGCTGCCTTCGGCTCAGGTCATGATCCCAGCGTCCTGGGATCGAGTCCCACATCGGGCTCCTTGCTCAGCAGGGAGCCTGCTTCTCCCTCTGCCTCTGCCTGCCACTCTGTCTGCCTGTGCTTGCTCCTGTGCTCTCTATCTGACAAATAAATAAATAAAATCTTTTAAAAAAATATATTTACAAATAAGGATAAGAATATCAATTTAATAGGCCCACCTATCTTTAACATTTTCATTTGGTGGTACAAAGTATGACTACTTGATGGTTTTATGTGTTTAATTTATTGTGAGATAACAAAGCTTATTCCATTTAATAGTGAATTTCAGAAGTCTGAGGTAATTGTTCTCACTTATAAAAATATTTGAAGTGAATTTACAGAATCCTTTTCCCCCCATATATGACTTGCAGTTTTTGGTGTTCATAGAGGGTGAAAGTCATTTATGGAATAGTCCTGTACTTGAGGAATAAATTGATGATTGTATAATTTGTCATGAGTCATGTATCCTAATACGGTATTAAAGCACATATCTCTTGGTGAAGTCTTCTGCAGTTTACTAAAGAAAGCTGCTTTTTGCAGTGTGACTAATACGAAATTGATATCAGTTTTTCAAAAGAAATAATTATGAGAACATCAAATCTGGAAAAAGTTGCCAATAAACTACACTTATGTAAGCACGAATGAAGTCGGAATTGCAAAGATCATATTAAAGTGTCTGTGAAGAAAAACTGCGGGCAGGATAAGATTTTTCCGGCTGTTTAAGGTGACTGTCACGTTAGAAGCTGTGTATAATAAATCCAGAGTATTTTGTTGGAAAGTACTTACTTTAATGAAGAATCTGAAGAAATGCTTAGGAAGTGAAAATGTGCAGAAAAATAATTTTCTTTGCTTGAGCATTAGTCATTGTAATATTTTGACCCATCGGAAGTTAGTTACACCCAGAACTGGTTGAGTGAAAGAAGCTTTGGTCATCACAGAGAATTTGAGGGAGATTATGTAAACAAAGATTCAATTAAACATTTGTTGAGACCTTCCTCTTCTCCTAATTATATTATTTGAGCTCCCTTGTGTAAACTGTGTACTCCATATTTTATAGTTTTCAAAATCCTTCTTCATTTATTGTTATGTAATACAATTATTACATACATTTATTGTTATGTAATTTTTTGGTAGGTAATGCCTACCAAAAAATAACTTATGAGGCATTTGCTTTTAATAATTGCTATTGTGACCTTGATTACTAAGCCAAGCACCACTCCAAGCATGTCATATGTTTTCTCTGGTTCTTAGGAGAACCCTTCAGCTAATTATCAGTATTCTTGCTTTGCTGATGAGGAAAAAAAACCCCTTAGGCTGGTTATGGGTCTTCCCTCAAGAGCCACATAATATTTATGTCCCAGTGAAAATACGAAAGTCCGTTATATTTTTATTCCACTTAGTTTCTCTCTCTTTCAAATTGTTTTCCCTTTTAAAAAAGAAGAAAACAGGATCTAGAAGAGTTAAATAATAACATCCATCTCTGTCTCTCTCTCTCTCAAATGGGTCCAATGTGTCCTGCAAAGATAAATAAGGAATTTTACAGTATGATAGGAGAGACAGACATTTCATACACAACTGAAATAAAAAGAATGTTTTAGATCCACTGAGGAATATAAAAATTTCTAAGAATTTATAAAAGATGAAACACTTAATTTGCGCTAGAAATAATAAGAAAGACAGACCTCTGCTGGATGAGCAGGGATTTGAAAGGTGGGTAGAAAAAGAACTTTTTCAAGGAGAGAGCTCACATATGAAGAAAAGACTAGAAAGGAAAGATGGAAGATGAGAAAGGGAGGTTAGAAATAGATCATGTGACCTGGAATGGTGTGTCAGTCTGGTTGATTTTAGAGAATTTGAGGGAAAAAATGAACTGGATGATAGAACTAGAATGATAACTCTGACAAAAAATGTAGAGTGTCTTAGGGGGAGAAAAATACAAATTAAAGGAAGCAGAAAATACTGCCTGTTTCTCAGTCGCCTCCAGGAGTGATGTGAGCTCAGAGAGAGTGGAAAGGAAGGGAGGCTCACCACGGTGGGTGGAGGGATCGGATTTGATGGATATTTGTGGATGATTATTTACCTGTAGGGGCAGGTGGGAAGAGAATGGTACTAAGGTGTCTGGCATTTGCGATAGGGAGGATAAAAGGTTTTGAAGGTTTAGGGCGATAGATGATTTCGTTTTGTGCAGTAGACCAGCAGACTTAGCAATAAGGAGATGATGGACACTAGAGGAAGTCTCTTCATGAATGGAAATCCAATTGTAATGCTGGAGAATATATGAAAGTTGGGGAAGTTGATCTATAAAGGTATGAAATAGTTATTTTTCAGACATTTGAGTTGCTTGGCAGAGGAGCAGGAATGAAAACCTGGGAGATGCTGGTTGCTCTGACAATCGTGATGTTGCTGATAATGGCTAAATGTTATTGAGCTCCTCCGGGTGCCGGGCACTGCCTTAAGTATTTCCCCATTTCCTCTTCATAGCAGAAGGAGATTGTATTTTGATTTTCTTTCTCCTGATGAAGGAGAAAAAACATAGGGAAGTCAATGGAGAGTGATTATCCATATGACAGGCTTGTTCCAAAGACCAAGGCATCTGAGCTTAGCAGGAAGAGAATGCATTCACCACAGGAGCTGGAAGGGATGGGAGATGTCATCAGTGTTCTGTAGCACTTTGCAGTCATCTTTATTTTACTGCTGGTGGACAGTGCAGCCATCGTGTAAGACACTGAATGCAAGGAGAAGTCTGACAACAATCCTCTAATGCACCTTCATCAGAAAAGCAGGTTATAGAAGGGGGAGTTCTGTCTCTTTCTAAGATTGTTATATAAATGTGGTTAAGAATAGAAACTTTAATGCATCAAAAAGTTAATATTTATAAAGTGATTGGAACACTGCTAAAGAAGTCAAATAACATTAGTCATTGTTATTACTGTCCTCTTCCATCCACCCATGCATCCATATATAAAACCAGTAAATATGGAGTGTTATTTACAAGGCACCAGAGAACTCAGGGATGAAAGAAAGAACCTGCCATTAAGAAGCAGTCCAGTGGGGGGAGGAATGCAAAACAGCCAACTACAGACGGTACTGATACATTAAAAAAAAAAAAAAAAGTGGAGTTAATTACCAAACATCTTAAGTGGTAAACACTTACTAAGCCTTGAAGACAGAAGCAATGACAAAGGCAAATAGAATTGAACACATTAGTGTTTATAACCTTTATGCCAAATAAGAAATTACATTTAGAGCTGACTAAGATGTGAATGACTTGTAGCAAAATAAAGGGAAACTGTCTTTGGTATATACTAACAATTAGTAAACGCCTCATAGATTAGTGATCAATGTAAATAACCAGCCATTTACTAAAGAGTAATTGACATGTCTAAACAAGAACAAAACCAGCTTATGACCTAAGTTTTCCTTTGTCAGACCCAAATTTTAAGGTATTTCAGTAATTGTCAGTGTGTAGTAAAATGAGCTAACTCATGCATTACCAACAACAGTATAAATTGCACAATCCCTTGAACAAATAACTTAGCAATGCATGAGCCTAAATGGGCTGTTCTAGTGAAATATGATTTAGTATGGTGAGAGCAGAGCAATGTGCATCTTTGTTTCAGCACTGTTTATTTTTAAAATTTTTTTCTTGATGAAATATGTTGCTTTTATTTTTTGTTGTTTTTACTTTTTAGTTGACATACAGTATAATGTTACTTTCAAGTGTAGAATTTAGTGATTTATCACTTAAGTACAACACCCAGCACTCATTCCAGCAAGTCAGTACTATTTAAAGTAGGATAGGGGCGCCTGGGTGGCTCAGTGGGTTAAGCGTCTGCCTTCTGCTCAGGGCATGATCTCAGGGTCCTGGGATCGAATCCCACATTGGGCTCCCTGCTTAATGGGGAGTCTGCTTCTCCCTTATCCTCTGCCTTTCCCCCTGCTTGTTCTCTCCCTTTCAATAAATAATTTTTAAAAATACAGTAAGACAGAATTGGAGAAATCCAAATGTTCATCTAGACATGGGGAGTGATTAGGTAACGGGTTCTAAGGGACCTTTTAGAATGATATTAGTAATGTAATTTAACACCATGGAGATTGTCCATATAACAATAATAAGTGAATAAAGCAGATTAAAAAATTACTGTATATAAAAATACAGACATTAAAAAAGAGAAAGAGGATATATTTTTGTGGTCATATTGGGTCTTGGGATACAGGTCTATAAGTAACTTTTTTCATATTTTTCACATTTTACAAATTATTTTTAATTAGAACCTAGTTTGTGGATATGTATGTATGTAATCAATTCCATCACCAACTTAAAATTAATTAGCATTTTAAAATGTTCACTGAATTATTTCACTTTGACTTTTCAGAATAACTTGTTAGATAGGGCTGGTAATATATTTTTCTTTTTAGAGATTAAGAAAGAGGATTGCATGACTGCCCAATATTAAAAATATTTTGGGAAAAGTCTTAAGAATCATTATACCAAAAAAATGTAGAAGGAAAAGATTTAAGTGAAAGTAAAGTTCTAAGTTAGCTTATATATATATTTTCTTAGAATATTCTAAGAATTTGGAGTAAGAGAGAAGGAAGAGTAGAGAAAGTTCTGGAGGGAAAAAAATTGCATGCATTTTTTTTTTCTTCAAAAGCAATTGAGTGCAAGGAAAAACAAACAAAAAATCTACAAATGCTTGATATTATAGCAAGAGCTTTGGGTCCAGGTTGAAGAGCCTTAAAATTGGAAACAGTTTATTGAGAAGGCATTGTTGGAGTTGACAGCATAATTTAGAGTGTTTTTCTTGGCATCTACACACGTTTTAGTATCTTCTTGTTTTTTTGTTTTTAATTTCTTTGTTAGAGAGAGAGAGAGAGAGAGCACAGGTAGACAGAGTGGCAGGCAGAGGCAGAGGGAGAAGCAGGCTCCCTGCTGAGCAAGGAGCCCGATGCAGGACTCGATCCCAGGACGCTGGGATCATGACCCGAGCCGAAGGCAGCTGCTTAACCAACTGAGCCACCCAGGCGTCCCTATCTTCTTGTTTTTTGACAGGGCTTGGCGTGTCATTATTCAATGGTGGATCCATCCCAGCCACACCATTTGTTGTAAACCCAGCCCACCACTTTGTCCTTGAAAAAAGTGGCAGTTCAGATCAGACAGATCCAGATTCCAGTCTGGATTCTTCCATTTCACCATTACCAGGTCCTGGGTGTATCAGTCAAACTCTCTGAGCGCCTGTGTCCTTGTTTTGAAACCGAAGACTGCTGCCTTAGAAAGTGATTTGGGGGGATTAAGTGAAAGAACATGGGGAAAGATCTAGAAAGCATCTGCCACTTAAGAAAAGTTCATGAAATGTATTTTTCCTAAAGCAGCCACTGTCAAAGTGTGGGTTACTGTCTCTGGGTTCTGAAAGTGGATACAATGTTCCTATGTAATTTACTTCTTAGATCAGAGTCTTAGGTTTTTTAGTCAAATCATTAGATTTAATTTAAAAATATTATATGTAGAAAACATATTTGGTAAATTATTAATACGTTAGGTTGGAGCCTATCATATATTTCATTAAAGGATATCTCAAATTTATTGAATCAAAGCTAATGGATTTTTAGAACATGAATACTTTATCAAGTTTGTAGCAAATAGGGAGACCAATTTTACCTCAGACAAGAAAAGGTTACTCAAGTTGTCTAAAAAGTAAGTGTTCCTTTATAGAGGCTAAAAATGATATACTAGCAGATTTCTTTGTTGTGATTAAAATATCACTGTTGTAATAAGATAATTTTAAAGGAAGACACAAGTATTGGTAATAATTAATACAACAAAATACCCAAATAATGTTATTTCAGGCAAATAGTCTTTTTTTTTTCCCCAATCTGCTTAAAGATCAGCTAAACCATGAAAAAGGATACTAAAGATTACACTAGTTGTAAAAAAATCCAGACCAAAATTCCCCATGGATCAATATTAGGAATTGAGGGTCTTTCTAGTTTCAAAATACTCTGGTCTATGAGTCTTTAGTATCACAAAGGAGAAACTTGAGGAATATCCAATCCTTTTCAACTACAGGACGAACCCTGAGCCTTCTATTTGATTTTTAACACAACGGCTCTGTTTATTATAACCGTTTGTTACCATAAAAGTATAAACTGAAAGGTAGCAATGATGGGTGAGTGTAATATATTACATTAAATAAACTTGTCCTGTGTGCAGTACATGGAAAGCTCTGTTTACATTACAGTAAGCTGTTTTCTGCTGCATTTACAATTCTGCAGAGCAAATAAATTAAGAGGGCTTATGACAGCTCAATTTAGTTTATCTGGTCAAACCCCAAAGACATTATTAGTATAATTTTAGCACATTTAATAATGCAGTCTCAACCATTTTCTTTTGTAAAGGAAAGGATGTTTTAGCTGATTATTTAGGGAAAAAAAGAGCAAAAAAAAAAAAAAACCACTGCACAAAAACCCGAGCAATACAATTCAACATACATATAATGTGCAAAAGAGATGAATATAAAGGTCATTATATGAGCTTGAAGGAGACTTTAAAAATGGAAAAATGTGTATGTGACGACATGGATGGAACTAGAGGGTATTATACTTAGCGAAATAAGTCAATTGGAGAAAGACAACTATCATATGATCTCCCTGATACGATGATATGAGGAAGTGGAGATGCAATGGGGGTGGGGGTTAAGGGGATAGGAAAAGAATAAGTGAAACAAGACAGGATCGGGAGGGAGACAAACCAAAAGAGACTCTTAATGTCATAAAACAAACTGAGGGTTGTGGGGGGGAGGGGTGTTGGGAAAGGGTGGTGGGGTTACATTATATGTTTAAATAAAAATTAAAAAAATTAAATTAAAAAAAGGAAAAATGTATAATATATTAAAATAGTTTTTCATGCTCCTTTCTACAGGTCAATCTAGGATTCAGTTTGGGTGTTGGACCCAAGGTAAAAGTGAGGGAGTTGGAGGGGGTGTGGTGTGGAACTTGTAGACGGCTCCAAGTGCGCTTTTGCAGGAAGTGGAATAGATGCCACCAAGACAAGGAATTGAGTTAATTACAGTATTTACTTAACCAGACTTAATTTTCTCAATTCTCTATTATTTAAGATGAGCTGTCATTTTCTGGTATGTGTGTATGTGTATGTGTGTGTGTGTGTAAAATTGTAGGGTAAAGAGGCAGAACAGCAGCATGGAATGGGAGGAGGCATGGACTTGGAGTAGAAGACCTAAGTTCAGGTCTGTAACTCAGGTGTTAGGTTGGTGGCCACTTTTTTTAAATTAAGTCTTTATTTTAATTCCAGTATAGTTAGTTAACATACAATGTTACGTTAGTGTAAGGTATACAATGTAGTGACTCATCACTTCCATACTTTACCCTGTGCTCATCATCACAAGTGCACTCCTTAATCCCCATCACCTATTTCCTCCATCCCCCACCCCCCCTCCCTCTGGTGACCACCAGTGTGTTCTCTGTAGTTATGAGTCTGTTTTTCCCCTTGTCTCCTTCTCACACTTTCTCTCCTTCTCTCTCTCTCTCTCTCTTTTTTTTTCCCCATTGCTCATTTGTTTCTTACATTCCGTACATGAGTGAGATCCTATGGTATTTGCCTTTCTCAGACTGACGTATTCCATTCAGCATTATACTCTCTAGGTCCATCCATGTCATTGAAAATGGCAAGATTGCATTCTTTTTCATGGCCAAGTAATATCCCATGGTGTGTATATATACCACATCTTTAGTAGGTGACCCTTTAAACCAAGTAAATTATTTCAGAGTTACATGGTAAATATGAATGCTCCTGGCCTGTTAGTAATATGGGAACCTTTGCAAATTATATCTTTTGTGCCTTTTCAAGACACTGTTCTTTACATTTCCCTCTACTCAGGTAGATCCCCCTTGTCCTTTTTTTTTTTTTTGACAGACAGAGATCACAAGCAGGCAGAGAGGCAGGCAGAGAGAGAGAGGGAAGCAGGCTCCCCGCTGAGCGGAGAGCCCAATTCGGGGCTTGATCCCAGGACCCTGAGATCATGACCTGAGCCCAAGGCAGAGGCTTCAACCCACTGAGCCACCCAGGCACCCGATCCCCCTTGTCTTAAGCACCCCATGGCTCTGAATTTGCACAAGCCCTTTCCTTTGTCAAGAATGCTTTCCTGCTCCCCTCCAGGTGAGAGCTTGTCATCCTGCTGTGCCCATCTCAAATTCCCTCCTCCATTCTCAAGCTTTTCTCTGGGGTACTTTTACTTTTCTCTTATTTTGCTTTAAAAACTTTTATAGCTTCTAAAGTTAATACAAACAAATCGTATAAAAATACAGAAATAAAAGGGTAAAAATAAATGTGAACCATAACTCCATAAAGAGATAAATACCACTAGCATTTTCATATATTTTTTGTCAATTTAACTTTATGCAAATCCATTTAAATAAATGAATTAGTTAGGAGGGCTTGTGACAAAACAATTTAGCTTCTGTTGTCAAGTCCCCCAAATATTGTTGTATTATTTTAGCATATTTACCTCGTATTTAACTCTAACCCCTCCAAAACACAATAACAACAAAACCTGCTCAAGAACTGATGTGCGTATAATTTATATTCTCCTTTCCACTTTATATTCAATCATGTCTCTAAATATTCCTAGAAAACATGATTTTAATATCTTTACAATTGGCTATCATACAGGTAGAGTATAATTAATGTAATAGTCCCTCTCCTGTTGTCCTTTGAGGCTGTTTAGAATATTTTGCTTTAAAAGCAAAGCATTCTTGTGCATATCTAATATTATTTCTGTAGGACAAATTCCTAGAAAAAGAATTCCTGGGTATGTACATTTTTCATACTTTTGAAATGTGCTGCCAAATGGATCCCTTGGGAGATTGCATCATTTTGCACTTCTGCCAGCAAGCTCTGAGCCGTGGTGCCGATTTTCACAGTGCTCTTCCTGGAAGGGCAGCCCTCATCGCGCGGTATGGTAATGATTTATTTACTTGTTTCACTTACTCCCTGGACTACAAACTTCTAGGTGACAGGAGCTGTATCTTACTCATTATGAATCCTAGGGTCTCGTGCCTGCCACAGAAAAAGAAGTGCAGCATTAAAATTTGTAGAATGAGGGGCACCTCGGTGGCTCAGTGGGTTAAGCCTCTGCCTTCGGCTCAGGTCAGGATCCCAGGGTTCTGGGATCGAGCCCCGAATCGGGCTCTCTGCTCAGCGGGAAGCCTGCTTCCCCCTCTCTCTCTGCCTGCCTCTCTGTCTACTTGTGATCTCTCTGTCAAATAAATAAATAAAATCTTTAAAAGAATTTTTAAAAATTTGTAGAATGAATGATGCTTCTCCAGTTTTTGTCTCTGCTCTGTCATATTTTTTCTATACATTGATCCTAATCGTCCGTGATATTAAAAAATAGGTAAATGCTGCCACTTCTGCCTCTTCCTTGAGCAACCCTTGATTTCAGGATGTTAAATTTAGGGCTGGCTTTGTTATATCCTGCAACAGGAGATTTCCTCTCCTACCCAGCTTTCGTTGTGTGGAGAATAAATATGGTCATGAAAAGTGAGTTTGTAGCTATTCCACTTTCGATTAGGAGCATTTAGCAGAAAAGTCTTATGAAGCTAGATATAAAAACATCTTTGGAGAGAAAGGTAGAGACTTTCTTGGCAAGGCATGGGAGTTTCATGCTCTGGTGTGCTTGTCCCAGGTAACTCGGACTTACACATGTCTACATTGGTTCTGTATTTGGTTTGTATCCTATGGAATTAGAAGATGTAACAATTTATCTTTGGTTACCTAATCCTTTTAAGGATTCTCCTCAAGGCAGTATCAGAGTATTACTTATAAAATTAGAACACTTGTGGATCTGATCCTAAAAATCTCATTCTAGTGTGAATTGTTGGAGGAAAAATGCGGGTAGCAATATCAGTTTCAAATTTGGGCATTTTAAGTATAGGTGCAGGAAGTGCTTGTTGAGTCAAAGAAACCCACCACAATACTCTAAATTTGAATGAAAATAAAGCAGCCTATCTTTAATAAAATTCTGCAGCATTGGATTTGTAAGTTATATTGGACAAGACGAAGACTGTGGCCAAGAATGAGTATTTAGGCAAGAAAAGACCTATTAAGTCAAGAATGTGGAGGGCCAACCCTCAGGGTTGAGAGAGCACAGGCTCAGGAGCGGACCGCCCAGACTGAGATCTCACTGGGTGGGGCCACAGGCAGCTTACTCCAGAGCCTGTGCCTCTGTTTCCTCCCTGGCATTCGGGGATAAGAATAGTACCACTTCACAGATCTCATACAGATTAAACGAATTCACACATGTAGGGGGGCACTTTTAACAGTGCCTGGAACATCTTTTTTTAAATCAGATTTTCTACTGAAGCAGGATTGTGAACTTCAGGAAGATATATATACATATATATTTATATATTTTTTTAAATTTATTTTTAAGTAATCTCTATACCCAGTGTGGGGCTCAAACTCATGACCCTGAGATCAAGAGTTGCATGCTCTACTGGCTGAGCCAGCCAGGCACTGCAGGAAGATTTTTTTTTTTTTTAAGATTATGTATGTATGTATGTATTTACGAGAGAGAGAGGGCAGGGGCAGAGGGAGAGAGGTTATCTCAAGCAGACTCCGTACTAAGAGCTAAGCCAGACACAGGGCTCCATCCCAGGACCCTGAGATCACAACCTGAGCTGAAATCCAGAGTTGGATACTTACCGACTGAACCACCCAGGAAGATATTTTTAATAAACTTAACTTGGTAGCCAGCAGGAAAACATCCAGCAAAGAGATGGGAAAAACAAAATACATTTCACAATGCAAAATGTATGAGGAAAGGTGTTCAGAATGAACATAATGCATAAACTATTTGATCTTGTTTTCCTAAATTCTTTTTTTTTTAAAGATTTTATTTATTTATCTGACAGACAGAGATCACAAGTAGGCAGAGAGGAAGGCAGAGGGAGAGGGAGAAGCAGGCTCCCCGCAGAGCAGAGAGCCCGATGCGGGGCTCAATCCCAGGACCCTGAGATGATGACTTGAGCCGAAGGCAGAGGCTTAACCCACTGAGCCACCCAGGTGCCCCTTGTTTTCCTAAATTCTATTGCCTTTTCAAGTTGAATATTATATTTTAGAATACTTATTCTATTAGATTTTACAAATAAAATCATTAACATGCAGTATATTTTGAAATAAAAGAGAATGTGAGATCTAAATACACTATTCCTGTACTTTTTTGTTGTTACACAACGTTCTTGCTTAAATATAGTTTCCATAAAATATTATGTCCATCTTTTAAAAAATGGTGTTTATCCATTTCCCATCTCTATGTAACACAAACCAATGCCCACATGTCATAATTCAAATACCTTACATTCTACCCTGATTTAGGCCACATGAAGGAAAGAAAATGCACATGTTAAAATAATTGTGAATACATGTGTTTGAGTTATTTTTAACCTAGGTTTGGATTTCATAAATGTAGCAGAAGTCACTGGCCATTTATAGAAGCTAATTATAATCTGTTTCTTTAAAAAGTTTATATAGCTTAGTGTTAGACGACAGTACTCTCATTACCCATCCATGAATAGCTATAGCAATAAGTGACTGATGGTATTTCCAGGGGGTCGATCCTAAAGTCAGAAAAAGACCTCAGGAATTCTTGAAATTAATTGCTTCATTAAGCCCAGATTTTAAAGGTGGTGTCCTATTTTAAGAGTCTCTGCCAGAAGAACCACTGAGCTACTAAATATGTTCCAATATTTCTAATACTAATTTCCACTGTAGCCAAGATATTTCACAGAGGTTAAGTTCACCATAATAACATAGGATCAGTCAGAGTCCAGTTACTGATGTCAGCAAACAAAGAATTAATGGATGTATCAGATTACCCAAAGGGAGGGTAAATTGTAGCAAAACTCTAGATTAATATTTGACAGTTACTTTAAAAAGAAAGCCATTCCTATTCCAGAAAGCAGGGAAAGTTAAAAAGATGAAACAGATTCTTTCTGAATTTAGGCTTGCTTCTAATTAAATGATGCGGGGTAGTGTTGATAAAAGAGACCAAGAGAAGGAGAATCAGCCCAAAAGCCTGAAAACTTCAAGCTCAGTATGCTGTCATGAAGATAATTTAACTTCTCCATTTTATTTCAGCATTGCTTCTGAGAAACGAGAAAGAGAAAATCTAATTTTAACTATTGATCTCTTATTCCTACCTTACAATGTTTATCAATATGTAACTATAGCTAATTCAGAATAATAAATGGAGATGGGTTTGTTGCTATCCCACGTGTTGCAGGCAAAGCTAAGTTAAAATGCCTACTTTGGGAAATTGATTACTTAATGTTGTTCAATCTAAATGTATGCAGATGTCTATAATAACATCTATGTTCCACGTTTAATGATAAAGGTACGTCGTAAAATTTTGCACAAAGTTTTCGTGCAGGCGTGCTATGTCATGTTATAAACAAGATGTTGCTCACTTATATATCCACAAAATAAATAAAGATATATTCCAAAAGAAATCAATAAGTTTCGTCATTAAAAGCAGAAGGGTGCACATAGGTCTAAGTCATGCCTTGCACTGGACAAGACCCTCATTGTGCATTCTGTTAGATAATCTGAGATAACTGCAAAGATCCTGACCCAGTTCAAGTACTGTTACTCTCATGAGCAAATCTGTGTCAGTTCGGAAGCTGGATTTAGATGCACAAGAGATTCACTGGGGGGAGACGCCTGTGAAGGTGAAGGGGCAGGAAGTGCCGACTAGGTGGGGAGAATGTCCAAACCACAGTCCGGGTCTGGCATCTCTAATAGGAGCAGGAGCAGGGAAGGAACGTCAGGATGCAGGAGCCTCAGATGGCAGTGGTTCAGAGGAAGTCTCCAAACCCAAGTGTTGGGCCAGGATAGCTGACTCTGGCTGCCCGCCATTGCTTGACTCCTGGCTTGGAGCCATGGGAGTGGGGCGGTAGGGGCTGGGCCTGGCAGAAGGGGACGTGGCCCGCTGGAAACACCACAGTGGATCAGAAGGTACAGCGACGAGAAGCTGCCAGGCAGCCTCCCTCCCCAAAGCTGGTTCCTTTGAAGGGAGCTCAGAGCGGAGTGCTGCGGCCATCTTGTTGACCACCGTGGAAAAAGTGAAAATTCACCTTTACACACAAGCAGCCCTTGGAAGTTCACCTACCTCAAACTGGCTTTTTATCTGTTTATTGACATGCCTCTTCACGTTGGGGTTTGCTTTCTTAGCTCCAGCCCTCCTGATTCTGAAGACTGGCCGTAGGTTAACCAGCTTGCTCCCGTTACCCCCACAGAAAGGTCACCTTGTTGCTTCTTTGGTGTCTGTGTCGTGCTTTCTCAGTTCAGTTCAGGGGGTCTTGGGGGTCTAGATTCAGCTGTCCACCTGGCTTTCTTTGTAGGATCATAGGCAGGTTACTGCATTTGTTAAGCCGCACGTTCCTCCCCTATAAACTGGGTAGACGAATATGGAGTATTGAAAGTAAGGATTTAATGACAGAACACACATGAACCACTTAATACGATGCTTGGCTTATGGTAAGTGTCCAAAAACATTAGCAATTTTTATTGTGACTGCAATTTTTGAGTATCCTTCTGTTATCTATACGTTTCATAGTCCTACCCAGAAATATCTGAGTTGCTAAATATATTACTTCCATTTGAGCGGACCAGCTTTGTTTTGAAAGCTCCAATTGTGTCCTTCAGTGTAATGTAAAATATAGAAGAAATGATGTCAGAAATCTATAAAATACCAAATCGGGGCCTTGTCTAGTGCGGTGGATTTTAAATGTGATGTTTTGCCTATTGGCAAGCAAAATCAGAGTCCCACGATGAGTACTATGATTTCATATTTCTGAGGAACAAAAATAAATGTCGACGGCTGCAAGGCTTCTGGATAAAAGGAAGCACGCTCCTTCTCTGGACAGAGAGGAACATACCTGCAGCTCTGAGGTGCTAAGTTTACTAATCATAGGGAAGGAATGGGGCTTGGGTGGCTCAGTCCATTAAGTGTCTGCCTTCAGCTCAGGTCATGATCCCAGGGTCCTGGGATCAAGTCCCAAGTCAGGCTCTTTTCTCAGCGGGGAGTCTGGTTCTCCCTCTGCCTGCTGCTCCCCCTACTTGTGCTCTCTCTCTGACAAATTAATAAATAAAATCTTTAAAAAGGAATGATACAGCTCTTCCCTTACTTTTGTTGTTTTGTGAAAAATGCTCAGCACAAAATTAACTGCTTGAGAGTTCCCTTGATAGATAGACGAGAAAAGTAAGATAGCTTGAGAAAGAGGGTATAAAGAGTGGGATAGCATGCAGCAGCTTCTCGTGTGGACCCAGACCAAATGACTTGTGAAACTGTTTTATCACTTGCCCCTGCCAGGGACAGAAATTGCTTCTCATTTGAAAGTATGAATTTGTGGGTGTCAGTTAAATTTCAGTTATGCTGCCCTTGTGTTTTGTCCGGGAAATTACATACTACAGTGGTAGTCGAGTATTAGGACCTCAAAAAGAAACCTGTTCTCAGGAAGCTTGAGTTATAGTTGGGAGAAGAAAAAAATATATATATATAAAATAAGAAACTGTAGAAGGAAAGAGGAGACTATAGATTATGTTGGGTGGTGATAAACCTATGGGAAAAATAAAGCTGAGAAGAAGGTCTTGGGTTTAAGATGACAAGATTTACCATCAACTGTGACTGTTTTTCCAGGCATGCTCAAGCCATTGGTTCCGAGACCCGTATTTTTAAAATGCCTGGCTGAGTACAGGGATGTGCTATGGGGCTGCAAAGCAAAGCTAAATGCATGATCCAAGCTTTTTTGGTGTGGTTCTAACTAATACAACAAGCTGGCAGATGAAAAGAAATATATTAACTTCTTCCCAAACAGAAGTCCCTACTGTCCTGGTACTAAAACAATAAATTTAAATATATAGTACTTAAAATTAATACAGGAATGAAAATAGATAAGGTGAAACAGAATAATTAAAATAATAAGGCATATGTATTATGCCTAAATCCCATAAGATATCATAAATGTATAAGCCTTAAAACCCAAAGGGTTTTTACTCTTGAATGTTTTTGGAAGGAATTCCCAAATTTTGCAAACCCTTGATTTAGACAGTGACTGTTTTTAGCTTGCATTGATATCGTATACTATTTTATTTTTTTGCAAGGTCTTCATCACACAGAGTAAGGAATTACTTGGACATACAGATCAGAGGCTCAAAAATGTTTAATTGTACAATCTGAAATTAATATAATATTGTGTGTCAACTGTACTTCAATAAAATAATAAATCAATAAAATAAGACCCTGTGGGTAATCTGCAGGCAGGAAGAAGAGTCAGGAGAAGTACCATTAGTGGGCAGTTTTGGCTACTGGGTACTTTGGATATGTGGCCTTCTTTATATCCTTCATGCAGAAATGGCGTATTAGGCTGAACAGAGCTGCCAGGAGATCCTTTAAAAGAATTTTTTTCCACTGCAGTTAGGTGTCTTTCCCCCCCTGCAGTTAGCTTGTCCTCCCCGGCTAGGTATCAGGGTTTCAGGGTTTCCTGTAACACCAAGATGATTTAGCCTGGATTTTGCAATGTTGGCTAGCAGCTAGAGGTGAGGTGAAGGTGTTCCTAATGAAGCAGGATGAAATTTATCATCTGGAGTCTGGGGTCTTTCCCCCACCACAAATGTAAAGGAAAAATCAGGTACTTTTTATTTTTCTATTTTAATTTTTTAAAAATAAGGTCCATTCACTTCTTTTTGAGATGAGGGAGAGAGGCAGAGTGAATCCTCAAGCAGATTCCCCACTGGGTGGAGAACCCCACATGGACCTCTATCCTAGGACCCCAAGATCATGACCTGAGTCGAAACCAAGAGTCAGATGGGTGCTCAACTCACTGAGCCACTCAGGCACCCCCAAATCAAGTATTTTTATTTATTTTTTTTAGTTTGATTGTGCTTAACTTTATTATTTTTAAACATTTATTTAAATTCAACTAACTGACATATAGTGTAGTATTAATTTCAGAGGTAAAACTTCAGTAACTCATGAGTTGCGTAGAACACACAGGGCTCATTACATCTCATGCCCTCCTTAATGCCCATCACCCAATTTCACATTCCTTCCCTCATCTCCCCCCAGCAACCCTCAGTTGTT
This sequence comes from Taxidea taxus jeffersonii, assembly GCA_003697995.1. Lineage (NCBI taxonomy): Eukaryota > Metazoa > Chordata > Mammalia > Carnivora > Mustelidae > Taxidea > Taxidea taxus. Next base: position 3,650 of record ML105163.1, on the reverse strand, counting down.
TCCTATGATTAAGAGTCTCTTATGGTTTGTCTCCCTCTCTGATTTCCTCTTGTTTTTCCCTACCTTCCCCTATGATCTTCTGTTTGGTTTCTTCAAGTCCACACATGAGTGAGATAATATGATAATTGTCTTTCTCTGAGTGACTTATTTCACTCAGCATAATACCCTCAGGTTCCATCCACGTTGTTGCAGATGGTAAGATTTCATTTTTTTGGTGGCTGAGTAGTATTCCACTGTGTGTGTGTACCATATCTTTTTTTATCCATTCATCTGTCAATAGGTGTCTGGGCTCTCTCCATATTTTGTCTATTGTGGACATTGTTTCCTTGGGTAAATATCTAGTGGTACAATTGCTGGGTCCTAGGGTAGCTCAGTTTTTAAGTTTTTGAGGAAACTCTATACTAATCAGATACTTTTTTTTTTTAAGTGCCTAGGAATAAATTTAATAAGAAATATGCAAAGCTTATATGAGGAAAACTTTAAAATGTTCCTGCAGAATCTAAAAGTAGACTTGAATAAATGAAAAGACGGACCATGCTTTTAGGTAGGAAAAGTCAATATATGTCAATTTCCCCTAAATTTTAATTTTTAAATTTATCACAATCTTTTTTTTTCTTTTTATTTAAGCTTTATTTAAATATATAATGTAACCCCACCACCCTCTCCCAACCCCTCACCCCCCCACCCCCCTCAGTTTGTTTTATGACATTAAGAGTCTCTTTTGGTTTGTCTCCCTCCCGATCCCATCTTGTTTCATTTTTTCTTTTCCTACCACCTTAACTCCCACCCCCGTTGCATCTCCACTTCCTCATATCAGGGAGATCATGTGATAGTTATCTTTCTCCAGTTGACTTATTTCGCTAAGCATAATACGCTCTAGTTCCATCCATGTCGTCGCAAATGGTAAGATTTCATTTCTTTTGATGGCTGCATAGTATTCCATTGTATATATATACCACATCTTCTTTATCCATTCATCTGTTGATGGACATCTAGGTTCTTTCCATAACTTGGCTATTGTGGACATTGCTGCTATAAACATTCGGGTACACGTGCCCCTTTGGATCACTATGTTTGTATCTTTAGGGTAAATACCCAGTAGTGCAACTGCTGGGTCATAAGGTAGCTCTATTTTCAATTTTTTGAGGAACCTCCATGCGGTTTTCCAGAGTGGTTGCACCAGCTTGCATTCCCACCAACAGTGTAGGAGGGTTCCCCTTTCTCCACATCCTCGCCAGCGTCTGTCATTTCCTGACTTGTTCATTTTAGCCATTCTGACTGGTGTGAGGTGGTATCTCATTGTGGTTAATCAGATACTTTTAAAGAAATAACTGTTCAACCTCTGGTTATTTGGACCTACACTGCGGGAGCCTTGTTGACCATATGGTTGAGGTCCCAGGAACTGGGATTCCCCCTCCCCCACCAAATGGGCTTGCCAGGGGTGGGCAGCTTTCTAGTAGAAGAAAAGACTTGTATCTGATTCTACTTAGCCAAACAGGTGGTCTATAACCTAGTCAGCAAGTCAGGTGCAGAAAAGGAGTTTCTTGGAAGTGGGTAGAGCCTTAAAAAAGACTAAGAGTCGTTTGAATGGACTGAAGCTGATTAAAAGAGATTGTAATGGGGCTCAGAGAACAGAGAGTATTAATTTTCTCCTCCTTGTTTCCTCAAGTACCTGAATTTTTTTGTTGTTGTTGCATGAGTTGAATCTTTTCTACCTCCCAGTAATTCCATAAGATAGTCATAATTAAAACCAAGAAAGAAATAAATCTTAACAAGAAAAAATAATTATATTAGTTTCACTGCATTTTTCTATTTATTCAGATTACAATACAATATGGATGAAAATATATTGTTTTAAAAGTGTTTTTAAGAATTTATTTAATCCTCTTAATTTTTTTCTACACTCTGTGTATAGGAATCTTTCCCCAGAACATAAGTGTGTTTTTTTTTAATATTTCATTTATTTTCCAGATTCTTCTTGTCCTTATGATCTTTATTTTGTCTTAAGCACTAGATTTTTAGAAGGATATTATCAGGATAATATTGAATGAATTTCTTTGAATGCTGTACATTTTTTTGAAGATTTTATTTATTTATTTGACAGAGCGAGAGATCACAAGCAGGCAGAGGTGGGGGGGGGGAGCAAGCTCCCTGCTGAGTAGAGAGCCCGATGCGGGGCTCGATCCCAGGACCCTGAGATCATGACCTGAGCTGAAGGCAGTGGCTTAACCCACTGAGACACCCAGGCACCCCATGCTGTACATTTTCAATTAAGAATTATAATTATGTCTAAAATGAAAAAATATATTTTAATAAATACATTCTATTTCAGTGTTTTAGAGAACATTTTTTGGAAGGAGTGTCCTGAGGTTCTTCCTCTCTAACTCGGTATTATTTTAACACAGTCAATAGCTTTGTCTGCCAATCACGTGAAGCAAATTATAGTGATAAGCGAGTCTTTTGACTTTCTCCACAGTGGTGAGTAACTTCCAAATATCCTAAAGAAGTAACGTGAATGCATTAACATAGAATTTTGAAATTAGTTAGCTGTCACCTGAAAGATGTCAATGTTCAGAGTAATCATTTTCATTTAATGAATAATTGATGCATCCTGTATGTCAGGCACTATTAATTACATTAATTCTCCAGACAACTCACGAGGAAGATACTAATATCTCCATTGTACGGATGGAAAAATTAAGGCACAGAATGGCTACAAAACTATCAAATGAAGCGTTGAAACTCCAGAGTATTAAGAAGGAGAGCTCTCTGTACCTTTTATCAGCCTGAGCTTGCCACCCTCGGTCAAAGCCAGCAAAACCTCTTCATATTATGGGATGGGTTACCTACCAAACTCCATTCAAAAGTGATTTGTAACCAATAAAACTAGTGGTTCATTCACCTCAGTGTTGTATCTTAGATGGTCTTTTCTCTTCTTCATTATTGCTTTGGGCAGTTCTCTGTTTTTATATATTATTTATCCTTCCATTTAAGGAAAACATCTTGTCTTATTCTATATTTCTTTACATCAAGAAAAAAAATTCTCTACAACTCCCTGCAAAAGGTTTAAGGTGATTTTCAAAAATACTCGGGTTACCACACAATAAAATTTAATGAGATCCGTAAGGGAAGTAGTGATAGAAAAAGATTAGCGGACCAGCAGTAAGTTAACATCAAGTCAGGGGTACTCTGTTTGGGAAACAAGGTGTACTTTGTTTTGGGAAACAAATAGGCTTGTAGTCTCCCCGCAGTTGACACAAAACGGAAAAGAAAAAGGGAAATGCAGTGTTCTTTGGGTTAAAAAAAGACTCATAGGAAAAGCGTAGTGATCCTTGTGCTTCAGGGAAAACATTCTAGTTCCTGATGCAGAGACATCGTGTGACGTGATGAGTAGCCTCTGGGATACCAAGAGAGTAAATCCAAAAATGAAATTGTCGGGCTGTTTGTGAACTCGGCCTCCAGTGAGGTCTGTGGCATAATATCAAAGAGAACTCCAGCCAATGCAGTTCTGCTAAAGATCAAACGTGATGTGGTCATTGTGTGTAGTTCTTTATTATTTTGGCTTGATTCAAAGATAACATTTAATATGTAATTTTTTTTTAAATAGGCTCCACGCCCAGCACGGAACCCAGTGCAGGGCTTGAACTCAC
>RCUC01144212.1:0-51102 GCA_003697995.1 Taxidea taxus jeffersonii | reverse complement strand
ATGGAAAAATGTTCCATGCTCATGGATTGGAAGAATAAATATTGTGAAAATGTCTATGCTACCTAAAGCTATCTACACATTTAATGCAATGCCTATCAAAATCCCATCCAATTTTTTCAAAGAAATAGAACAAATAATCCTAAAATTTATATGGAACCAGAAAAGACCTCGAATAGCCAAAGGAATATTGAAAAAGAAAACCAAAGTTGGTGGCATCACAATTCCCGACTTCAAGCTCTACTACAAAGCTGTCATCATTAAGACAGTATGGTACTGGCACAAAAACAGACACATAGATCAATGGAACAGAATAGAGAGCCCAGAAATAGACCCTCAACTCTATGGTCAACTAATCTTTGACAAAGCAGGAAAGAACATCCAATGGAAAAAAGATAGCCTCTTCAACAAATGATGTTGGGAAAATTGGACAGCCACATGCAGAAAAATGAAATTGGACCATTTCCTTACACCACACACGAAAATAGACTCAAAATGGATGAAGGACCTCAACGTGAGAAAGGAATCCATCAAAATCCTTGAGGAGAACACAGGCAGCAACCTCTTCGACCTCAGCCGCAGCAACTTCTTCCTAGGAACAACGCCAAAGGCAAGGGAAGCAAGGGAAAAAATGAACTATTGGGACTTCATCAAGATTAAAAGCTTTTGCACAGCAAAGGAATCAGTCAACAAAACCAAAAGACAACTGACAGAGTGGGAAAAGATATTTGCAAATGACATATCAGATAAAGGGCTAGTATCTAAAATCTACAAAGAGCTTAGCAAACTCAACACCCAAAGAACAAATAATCCAATCAAGAAATGGGCAGAGGACATGAACATACATTTCTGCAAAGACATCCAGATGGCCAACAGACACATGAAAAAGTGCTCCACATCACTGGGCATCAGGGAAATACAAATCAAAACCACAGTGAGATACCACCTCACACCAGTCAGAATGGCTAAAATGAACAAGTCAGGAAATGACAGATGCTGGCGAGGATGTGGAGAAAGGGGAACCCTCCTACACTGTTGGTGGGAATGCAAGCTGGTGCAACCACTCTGGAAAACAGCATGGAGGTTCCTCAAAAAATTGAAAATAGAGCTACCTTATGACCCAGCAATTGCACTACTGGGTATCTATCCTAAAGATACAAACGTAGTGATCCAAAGGGGCACGTGTACCCGAATGTTTATAGCAGCAATGTCCACAATAGCCAAGTTATGGAAAGAACCTAGATGTCCATCAACAGATGAATGGATAAAGAAGATGTGGTATATATATACGATGGAATACTATGCAGCCATCAAAAGAAATGAAATCTTACCATTTGTGACGATATGGATGGAACTAGAGCATATTATGCTTAGCGAAATAAGTCAACTGGAGAAAGACAACTACCACATGATCTCCCTGATATGAGGAAGTGGAGATGCAACGGGGGTGGGAGTTAAGGTGGTAGGAAAAGTAAAAATGAAAGTAGATGGGATCGGGAGGGAGAAAAACCAAAAGAGACTCTTAATGTCATAAAACAAACTGAGGGGGGTAGGGGGAAGAGGGGTTGGGAGAGGGTGGTGGGGTTACATTATATGTTTAAATAAAGCTTAAATAAAGTTAAAAAAAAATGGAGACTCTACTCAAATACTTTGAGAGCATTTGGGGTGAACAAATACCCCAAAACAAACAAACAAAACATTTTAGAGTTTCGAATGTAGTCACCTACAAATATTTGAATTTAGCAAACCTCAGTAACTTTGTAAAGGAAAAAAAATGAGCTTTTCCATCAGTAACTTTTAAGGATTTCTTCTGACTCTACCTGCATTTCCTCCCTCAGGATAACATTTAGAATAAGTGTTTCAACATACAGTACAAATATCTTGTGAATAAACATCAATTCCACAGAACTGAAAAGAAAAAAAAAATCAATAGATCTGCTTGAGGCATTAGAAAAACCCTGTACTTTTAAAGGAAAGAGTTACAGCGTTAAGTAATTGTAAAACAAAAACCCCAAACCCATACTCTTAGCTTTAAATGTTTTCAGCATGACCTTTATGTAGACAGAAAAATATAGCTGCAAACTTTCTGGGCGCCAGTGTCATTGTTGGCGCCCTGCTTATCCGAAGATGTACAGCAGTTGCTGGACGGCAGTCATGGGAGAAACGCTACCTGGTATTTTTTTTTTAATCTGGTAACTGGAATTCTAGGGATAATTGTGTTTATTTGGTACTAGTTCTTTTAGCTTTCCCTATTGGTTTTGGAAAGAATAAATTGAATGAAGAGATGGCTAGATGATATAATTATGTGTGGCATTTTCATTTTTTTTTCCTGAGTCTGAGAAATTTAATAATTTCTAATGTTCTTACTGTATGCTTGGAGAGTTTTAAAGCTGCTCTCTGGTGATAATTTGAAACAATTGTGTGAAAGTTTGAAAATCGTGTTTTACTCCTCTTTTTTTGTAGGATACAGATCTGTGTTTCAAAACGGAAAGGATGGTGTCCCTGAAAAGAGGATAGAAGCATTTTATTTTTGTGAAATACATGTATTCCATTTAACTATTGATATATTTGGATTTTTAAAATATCAATGTATAGCAATATACATCAGTATGTATCCTTCGTGAATATGAATATTATCAATATATACCTTTCATGAATAATAAATATTGATCCATATCCTTGAGTTTTCTTTTTGTAAGTAAGTATATGCTTTCTTTGGAAAAAGAAGAGTGATCTACATGACCGATGACCTCCAATTTTATTTATGATAAAAGACTAACGGTATAGTATAAATATGCAAACTAAATGAAAAAAACTTTAAGTGAAAAATAACCAGAGATCAGTTTTCATCCTCTCTATGGCATAAACAGAAAAAAAGATTATGATTATATTTTAGGTTCTTAGATGAAGACTAGACAATGAACTCTCTGAGCTATGAAATGACTCCATCTTCATTGAAGGCACCAGCAGATCATTAATTATTGCTCAGAATCTTTCAAAATGCAGTTTTTTAAATTGTGAGTTTTCAGTTGAATATCCCCTGCCTTGCCCCCCCCTTCTCTCTGTGACTTTAATTTCAGAATTGAGAAGACAGGGTTTTTTGCTTTCAGTGAAGGTGAGTGAATTTCTTTCTCACTCTTTAAAAAGGTTAACCTCCTGATGACAGAACAGAAGGTTGGAGTTATTTTCAGTGGGAATAGCTGTGGAAATATTAAGTCAGTGTTCTTTGGTGGGTCTTTACCCACCCAGATATCAGAACTATCCTTTTATTGGTCTTTTCCATCCTAATTATATCATCTTAACACATCTATGTTGAAAGGGACCTTAAATTCATTAGGCCTCTAGTTTTTATCTCCCTTCCTCACCTTTTCCCCCTCCTAATAGTAGAATCCTTTTTTTTTTCTTCTTCTCCAGCCAAGATTTTCAGGAGAGCCCCCGGGTTATAAAACAGGGAATAGCTGTGGTCCCCAAAGCCTAGCATCTCCGTGGGCTTGGCCAGCCTCTGCCAAGTTGTAGGGGGGGCAGAGTGTGCAGAGGCGACAAGGAGAGTCCTTGCGGATTTTGCATCTTGCTGAGGATGGTGGGGAAGGCATCTGTTAGAATTTAGGAATTCACCTAGGATGAAGTCTGTGTTGGCTTGTGCTGTCCTAGGCTGTGCGCACACACAGTTGCCTGTTTCCAGGTACTAGTGCTTTCACTCCATTTGGTTCCTCTAAACCATTTCGGGGCAGTCATTCTGATTAACATCAACCTTGTTTATGTTAAATAAGTATTCAGGTTATTTATTATGTATTACTCTTATGCTTTGGAATGAACAGACTAAAAAAGTTGGCTTCATATGGATTCCATATGTGGCTTTTAAGTTAGCAGAAACACGAAGCCTTTCAATTAATTTGCACATAAAGTGGCATATTGAATAGATCAAGCTTGAGGGTATAGGTATTATTTGAAATTCTTTGTCATCTCTAATATTGTTCATTTTTTCATTTAAATCAGCTCTTAGGTGTTTGAAGATTCTGTGGTGATAACCTTTATCTATGAATTCATAAAGGTCCTGTTTGGGTTTTCTTTGTACTGAATGCAGAGACCCATGGAATTTATTTTGTTTTGTACTCATAGCTCCAGATAGTCCCACATGATCTTAAAAAAACGGGACATTACTTCTTTGTTTCTATAATTTAACTTTGTCCTCCCCCAACCCCATTTGAATCAGAGAATACTGCTCTGTCTAGAGTAGTGGTGAGTGAGACTGAGTGGGTTCAAATCCTGGCCTTGACACTGCCAAGCTAGGTCACCCTGAACATGGACTCCACCACTCTGAACTGTTCCTTCTGGGCAAAAAGTGCATCTACCTCTAGGATAAATGTAAAGGTGGCTGAGATGATACACGCACCCTGGAGAGGGGCGAGCACTCAGTGAAGGCTGGCTTTGTCATTGAGTGGGGAGTAGAGGACAACTCCGGACAGGTGCAGGCTTTTGGTTCATTATCACCCGGGGTTGGTGGTATGCAGGAACTTCAGTTGGCCCTGTTAGGGAAGTGCACTCTCTGCAATAGGACTTCTCACTCATGGCAAGGTTTTCTTTGTTTCCTTTTGTCCTTCAGCCCCTGGGGGAGATTGTACCTCCGTGCTTTCCTTTGGCAACTGGCTCTCTGAGGATTTCTAGCCAGGACAGCTGCTCCATTCCGATATCTTCTGGACCCTAATTTCCTTTCCTATTTAGCTGCAGCTGTCCAGCATGCCCACTCCTGGCATGACCTGCTCAGCCCTCTGTTTCTTAAATGCCAGCATTTCTCACGTCCTGCCTACAGAGTCATTTTGAGGCCACAGACCTGGTTTTTTTTTTTTTTTTAATTTATTTGTTAGAGAGAGAGCGAGCGAGCACAGGCAGACAAAGTGGCAGGCAGAGGCAGAGGGAGAAGCAGGCTCCCTGCCAAGCAAGGAGCCCGATGTGGGACTCGATCCCAGGACGCTGGGATCATGACCTGAGCCGAAGGCAGCTGCTTAACCAACTGAGCCACCCAGGCGTCCCCAGACCTACCTGTTTGATTTTTTTTTTAATGGTAGTATGTGTAGAACATTACAGTTCAGTAAAATAACATGTGTAGATGTTATATGCATGTTAAAGGCATAAAATTTTTTATGCCTAGAAAAATACCTAATGTATCATAGCTATCCAATAATTATTAATTGAAATGAATTAAATCTAAGGTAATTTTCATTAGGAACAAAATAAGCCTCCATCTGGGCCATCTGTAAAGATTTGTTATGTACAAGTAGGTGCATTTATGAACCTGTTTATTAATGTATAACTTATTCTGATGGCAATTACGAGTTTTCTAATTGGATTTATATTTACTTACAAGTATTACTTACAAGTATTACAAGTATTTATATATACTTACAAATTTTTGTTACAAGTGGTGTTTATGGACTGTTGGACTTTAAGGGATCTGGCTTTTTAAGTTGTGTTTTTCATTGTATGGGATGTAAGAAGTCTAAGTCCGGCAAGAAGAAAGTTGCCTTCCTTCCAGAAGTTAGTGCCTTTCAGAGTGTGAACATTTGCCAATTGGAGTTTCATCTCCCTGTTTTTCATTTTCTGAACTATCATAAGTGACTTTTCTTCTTCCAACTGTAGGGATGAAGATTTCTAGAATTGAAGTTTTGCCCAGATTAAGAGCAGCTTCTGTTCTGTCCATTATTTATTTCTTGTGCTTTTCTAAACATAGATAGGTTTCCAAAGGTGGAAGAGGCAAAAGAAAGGAGGAAGAGAGTCAAAGTTGGTGTTGGGCCATGTCTATGTGCCTGGGGGGATTCCCAGACTGTGCTGTTGGACTAAGCCATTAAATTGTGTGTGTGTGTGTGTGTGTGTGTGTGTGTGTATGTGTTTTTCAGAGTTCCTCTCCAGTGAGGGGTCTGCTGCTTTTGTAATCCATGCCATGAGTGTAGTGGGGGTTCCTGTGGAGACGCTGGGACCATGAAACCCATGAAGATCATCATCTGCACTTAGGGACATGCCCAGGTTGTTGGGAGACACTTGTCCACATGTTTCTTGTGCTTCTGCACGTCTTGCTGGGGGTGGGGGGTGTGTGTGTGCCAAGAATGCTCTTTATCCAGGCCATTTCTTCGAGTGCTGTTTGTAGCTAGCAGTCTTGAAGGATGAGGTAATGTCTCTCTCTGGGACAAAGAGCAGTCTTACTTACTGCTTGCGATAAAGCAGCAGGTTCCCGAAAGCACCGGTTCCTCAGCTGTGACGCAGAGTGACAGTAGCATGTGCAGCTTCCATGTGGGTCCCTTGGTGCCACCCACTATGGACTTTGGACTTTGGGATGAGGAGAACAGACACAAATCTCATGCTCATGCTCTATGCTGTGCTGTAACAGTCCTTTGTCTCTGACCCAGGTGTGTGTGTGTTCCGCCAGCTTCCAAGAGATAGTAGCTGGTTAATTGATTACCTTGTAAGTAGGGTAAAACCAAGTAAGGCCAGACACAGTTGTGTTGTGTAGTAGGTGAATACTTACTAGTTAAATATATTCAGCTGTGTCCTGTTTAGAACCTAATTACTGGGGCCTCACCTACAAATAGTGTGGTTAGGAAGGTGGTGTTGTTGTGTGGCTCCTTGGAACTTCTTCAAAGACCTGAGGAGGAGCTTCTTGCATGCATCATGTCTATGCCACTGGCCTGTGCGCCTCCAGGGAACCAAGGGAGACCAAGGCATCTTGGCCAAGAATTGTATCCTGAGTCAGGTAAGATGTAAAACTGACACAGGCAAGAGGTTGATCATGAGAGTACAGAGCAGCAGAAACCCGGAGTATGGGGTGGGGGAGCACACAACGTTAGGAGCCTAGGAGGACATCTGGTTCTGCAAGAAGGGAGACACATGGGGAAGTCCAGGTCGAGGCCATGGGCCAGAGTGAAGAAGGCTCAGGCAGAGTCCATTTCAGAAACATCCTGCCTCTGCTGAACTGGACTGGGGAAGAAAATTTCTGTTTGCTTGTGATATTTGCTGAATGAATTATTTTTCAAGCAGTTAACCAACCTATTGGAAAGTAACCCCGAGATCAGCTCTACACTGGTTTAGACAATATAGAGTGTTTATAATTAGCAGTCATGCAGCTGATGAAAGGCAAGTAATGACTGTTTGTTTAGAACAATGTTTTTTTCCTTCATAAAATATCTGTACAAGTGTATTTACTTGTTACCTGAAATATAGATTTGCTCTTTCCCCCCGGGAAAGAATAGTATGTTTATTTGGTAATTAGGACTGATATTAAGATTCTACATGGAGAAAGGACTCTCAGGGCTCAAAGAGGAGATAATATATTGAAACCCCACTCCTCTTGTTTCCAATGTGAATCTTATTGGCATTTAATCAACCAGATCCTAAGTATTTTCATTCATTTAATGATACATGAAAATTATTAACTGTCTGCAGCCATCAAAGTGAGATCCACCATGACTGCCCAAATCCAAGGATTCATGGATGAAGTAGAAAGTGCATGGATCAGGAAGTGGATTTAATGGGGAAATATCTGTTGGAGTGCCCCCCCCCCTTTCCCTGAGGACTGCTATGTATAGCTACACAGGTTGTGGACTGCATAACTCCTTGGGATGTGTGTGATGTTCCCTGGAGCTGTGTGATGTAGAGTTTGGTGTGCATCAGGTAGTTGTCTAAAGGTTTAACTTGTGGCATATAAAGTGGGTGATCCTGTTAAGTTGACAGGTTCAGACATTTCTGCTCAGTGTGATAAGTACCAACTGTGCCTTTCTGCCTTTGAAGAAGCTGATGGTGGTGATGTTGGTAGAGGGGGTGTGGGGGCTTCTCATGGGGAGTTGGGAGCTCCCTGCCAAGGAAAGGGTTCCTCAGTCTGACAAAGACTGCTCAGGTGCCTTGGGATCTTGCAGACAGGGCTAAAAAAAAACCTCAGACCAGGGTCTTCTCTCCAACTTGTGTTCACTGGCCCCAGGGAGACCAAAAGAGCTGCGATTGCTGAACCTCTGTAACTGGACCCTTGAAACCAAGGAAACCATGTGTTTGCTTATGTTAATAAGTGAGTAAGCTTGATCACTCATATTCAAAGTAATTAACCTCGTTTGTGAAGTGATAGTCTTTACTTACACTGGATTCAAGATTCAAAGGTATTTGTTATCACAATGAAGAGGCTGCCAACCAACTTTTTTTGGTTTCTTAATACGGTTACTTTACTTTCTTTAAATGACATGTTTATACACACACACACACACACACACACACACACACACACACACAGTGTTTGCTAGTTTAAACACACAGATTAATAGAGATACTTTTTTGTATGGAAGATTATTGCAAGTATTAACACAGATAACCAAGTATTAACACATAAACTTTTCACTGTTTGGATGTAGTTTCATAAGAAAGACTTGGGAGTGGAACTCTCCCCACTGCATAAAGACACACTGCTGTTGCCTTCTTCAACAGCCTGGTTCTGTTCTGCCACTCGAGCTTGGGGACCTATGGCACAAGGAGAATGTCTCATATCCTTATAGCTAGGCAGAGGTACCAACCCCAAATGTGTTCCTTAGTTCCTACCTAGGTGAGCTGACAACCTCCAGGAAAGACTAGAGGATGTACCTGCCCCTCCCACAAGCCTTTCCCCTAGCAGAAGTCACTGTGTTTTCTATACAGGGATTCTAAATTGTGGAAGGCCGTGGGACCTGGCATCATTAGGTAAGGATTTGAATCTTGTATCAGTTATTCTATAGCTTTGTTGCCCTGACTCCCTTTAAGCTTTTTGAGACCTTGTTTCCTCCTCAGTAAGGTGCGTATGTTGAGAAATGGCTCTTGGTAGAGGTCCCGCATTTCTTGTGCACATCTCATGAGCTGAGACACTGACTGCCTTTGTTCTGGGTTATCTTTTTAAGGATGTTTGTATAGTGAAAAGCCTTGGAAATTAAATGCCCACAGGGGCAAAAAAACCCCAAACAAACCTGGGTTCCCTAAGTCCAGGGGCCCTCTCTTGTCCTGTTCACCAAGGGAGCCACCTTTTTGTTGTCCTGTGGGAAGTGGTGCAGATGCTATCTTCTCGGCTCCTGCTGTGAGTAATAAACCATCCTTTGTCTCTGACCCAGGAGTTCCAGGTCTCCTGCCAGGAAACTATGGTAGGCTCGCTTCTTAGCTTCTAGGGAGGTGAAAATTGTGGACCCTGCCTTTTACTGCAAGTCCTAACTTAATTGGGTATGCCTCTTTGGGTATGCTTCTTTGTTCTGCAAGTCCTAACTTAATTGGGTATGCCTCTTTGTTCTGCCACTTCTGGCCACTAACTGCCCTGCCTTGGTTCAGGTCCTTACTGTTTCCCATGTACAGTATTGCAGCCCCCTTTGCTTCCCCAGCACTGCCCCCCCACCCCCATTCTACTGCGGGGAGATTTCTCGAGTGGCAGAACTGATTGTGTCACACTGCCCTGCTTTAAATACTTAATTGGCTCTTAATTAGGATCAAAGCCCAGCTCCATCATAGGGACCTTGTGTAGGTCTCCCCTCCCACATTCATATTCTGTTCTCCAGCCATGGAGCCTCTGTTCTCAGCAGCTCTCCAGAGGTGCCTGGGTGGCTCAGTTGGTTAAGGTCCCACTCTTGATTTTGACTCAGGTCATGATCTTGGGGCCATGGAGTTGAGTCCCATGCAGGGGCTCCAAGGTCAGCAGGGCGTCTCTTTGAGATTCTCTTTCTCTTTGCTCCTCTTGCTCAAGCTTAAATAATAAATCTTCAAAAAAAAAAAAAAATGTTGGTGCTAGAATTACAGGTTTTGGAAACTCAAACTTCCTCTGCCCCCACCCTAGCATCTGGGTATACCCCATTTAGCTGTTTAATCCTTTAGCATATATTCTGCATAGATCTTTGGAAATATTTAAAATAATTCATCAGAAATACACCAAAATCTATTATAATATTAAAAGAAGGCATTTAAATCTCTTTTTTTCAGGCCAGTTGGGTGGTGTCTATAGAGGGGTGCTGTAGAGAGCTCTTAGCTAAAGAGTATGGGCCTGGCTCTCGGGCTTTTTCAGTTTAAGTGGCTCTGGGCAATCTGTTTTATTTTGTCATCTCTCTTTTCCCCCTTTTAACACCCTGTTTTTCACCTGATGGTCTTTGATTCACAGCAAATTGTTTTCTAAAGGATAAATCAAAGGTGGGTTTAAATGGTTAAAATATAAGGTGACTATTAAATTGTTGAGTTGTACCAGCTGTCAGATCCAATGGACTGTACTCTGTCTAGCTAGGTCTACCATTGAACCATTTTAAGCAACAGAGAGAAGATGGGCAGTAGTCATGAACTTTCCCTCATGCAGGGATGATGGTGTTGGCATCACAGCTCTGTCGGGTGCTTGACCTGGTGGGCTTCTCTGGTGCTGATTAAGTCGGGGAGCCATTTCCCATTTGGGAGGGCCTTGTGAGGCAGGGCCTGAATAATGGGGTTTCATCCTAGGTCTTGACAGAGCCTGGCTCCCAGAAGGCATTCCATAAATTGTTTTGAATGCATGAATGACTAAATAAGAAAATATGAGTGTACTTTAGTTAACTGTAAACCACTAGCCAAATGGGAACCAATCCTCCCTGCCCTGTGCCTTCTCTGATGTGGAAAGATGTGGAAAGAAGTGTGTGTGTGTTGGGGGGGGGGGTATCTGGCAGTGGCAGTTTGGGGTGATGGAAAATGGTTATTACTATACTTGGCTTTCTCTCTGCCTGTGCCCTAGTATTCTCTTGCACCTCTCACCTGAAGGGTTAGCAAGCCAGGCTGTGGAGGAAGTCCTAAGCAGCTTATCTCCGGACTTCTGGGCTCTGTTTTAGTTCAGACCCAGAGGGCTTTCCAAAGAATGGGTACCTTTTGTCTCTTCTCTCACCCTCTCCAGCTAGTTTTATAATCTCTTTTATCTTTTAATTCTCTCCACCTCTGTTTGGGATCTTCATCTGAAGAGTGCTATCTTTGATGCCATTTTGCTCTCTAGGATCCTCTTTCTTCCCAGAGCCACACATTCCTCCTTTTTGTTTCCTGGATATTTTCTGAGACCACATTCTGAGTGAGTTGGGGTATGGTCCGGTAAGATAAGGGGGTTGTAACTATATATCTTTGAAAATTGGGACCAGCATCTAATAAAGGATTTTTTTTCCCCATTTGTGGACTTCTTTATATCAAACATTTTTAGCATATACTTTATACTACATTTAGCAATTGGTTTTATTTCAAAGAATTGAGTTATTCAAAGGAAAAAGTACATATATATGCATGTTGATAGTATTTGAATATTTGAAATGGAAACTTCTAGAAAATCTGGGGACATGGTATTCTTAGGTAATGAAACTTGATAATACTATAATCCAGTCTTTGGCCCCAGTTTTCCTTTTTGGCTTATGTAGGACAGACAAAAGATCCTTTGTACCTATCTCTATATTTATTTATTTTAAAGATTTTATTTATTTGAGAGCAAGCAAGCAGCAGAGGGAGGGGGAGAAGCAGACTCCCTGCTGAGCAGGGAGCCTGATGCAGGACTCCATCCTACCACTCTGGGATCTTGACCTGAGCCAAAGGCAAAGGCTTAACTGGCTGAGCGCCTAGGCGCCCCTGTACCTACCTGTCTCTTTAGAGATAGCACTATGGAGGGGATTTGTTACTCCCTACCTACTACTTGAGCTTTTGTGACAAATCTTGGTACTTGAGTAGTATTTGCCTGTGTGTGCTATCAGGGTCACTGAAAAAAGTCAAAACCTTGTAAACCGGAAGGTTGGATACAAATAGAAGTTGTTAGTAATTTTTACTGTGCTGGAGCATTTTTACTGAAGTTCACAGGAATTCTTGGTTTGACATGGAAGAGGCTGGGCACTGTTGTATTTCATATGTGTGATGTATTTCATGAAAACGCAGTCCTTAGGGATAGTGGCATGGGGTGGCATAGCCATTGTAATCCAAATGATGCCTTTCAATTTATTGATCAGATTATCTCAAAGGGTGACTATTAATAATTTTTTTTTTTTTTTTGAGAGAGTGAGAGAGTATATGAGGGGGTGGGAATGGGCCAAAGGTTAGGAAGGGGGAAAATCTTCAGCAGACTCCAAGCTCAGCATGGAGCCTGAGGCAGGGCTCCATCTCAGGACCCTGAAATCATGACCTGAGCTGAAATCAGGAGTTGGACACCCAACTGAACCACCCAGGCACGCCTACCAATAATCTTTTTAAATTCTGTTCATCAGGGATGCCTGGGTGGCTCAGTTGGTTAAGCGGCTGCCTTCGGCTCAGGTCATGATTCCAGCGTCCTGGGATCGAGTCCCACATCGGGCTCCTTGCTCGGCAGGGAGCCTGCCCCTCCCTCTGCCTCTGCCTGTCTCTCTGCCTGCCTGTGCTCACTCTCTCTCTCTAACTAATAAATAAATAAAATCTTTAAAAAAAAAAATAAATAAATTCTGTTCATCAAAGTGAAGACATGGGATCTGATATGATTTTATAGATTTTTTAATCCTAGAAAGGATTTGAGATTTGAATACCATCTCTATGGATGAAAGGCAAACTTGATTAATCACTCAGAACTTTAATGACTTCATCTTCAGTTGTATTATTGGGTGATACAACTGGAGAGGTCATGGCAAACACGGAGAGAATATTGAGTTGTTTAGGTGAATCTGCTTGTTTAGGTTGTTGAAGGATTCATTGATTTGTGGATGAGGGAAAACTGTGGCAAGATGGTTTGAGCACTTGCATTGCATTTTAACATCACGTTGCGAGAGATTTTTGAGGCTGTCTGAATAGGATTACTAGGCAAGCTTAGGGCAACTTAGGGTTGTATAAGGAACTGGCTTTGCTGTCTTATGTTCAGTGAACATTCTCCCCCTCCTCCCGACTGAGCCAGAATTTTGGCAGCTTATGACCCATCACCAGGGTCTTCGGATGTTAACCTCTCACTCTTTTGCATCTGCCTTCATTTGTCTGCACGACCCTTGCCCTGGCCTGAGCCTGCATCCTCCAGACTGTACTGGCCACCTGCTGTTTCTGCCTCCTGCCTTTTTTCCCTGTTGGTCCTCTACCCTGAGCCAGAGGTCTTGTCTCCTTTCTGTCTGACCACGACACTCCCACACTGTGAGTGCCCTCTGTGGCTTCCTGCTGTCCTTGCTCTAGTCTAATAGTCTCCGCATTGTCTTCTCTTCCTCCAGTACCCCCTTTGCAGCCGTATCCCCTACTTTTCCTCATCTTCTTCCTCTCCAGCCCTTTGGCCTTTATTTTCTCCCTGGAATGCTTCCTACTTCAAACCCTTTACATATGTTACTCCCTCCCAGTGCACATGGAGTTACCCTTACCCCAAGTCAGGTTAAGCATTGGAATTTTCTGTCCTACCACCTAGGACTACTTCTGACTACCTGTCATCAGGTTAGGTCATTGTTGTTTATTTGGGTGATTATTTGATTATCTGTATTCTGCACTCATCAGTCAGCTTCCATAGGGCGGGGGCTCTGCACTGACTGTGACCTTGATGATAGCCTCAGCCCCTGGGGGCAGGGTGTTAGTATGCTCCACAGGGCTTGGTTTTCCACAATAGTTTTGGTTTCTGCTGGCAGTCTCCCTGTCCTGACTGACTAATAGGGTCCCCTTTCACTTGGAAAATTACTCATTTTGGATAATAGTGTATACAGTGATCCTTTTTTAAAACCGGAGGATGGTGAATCACTCAGGTAGGTGGTTCAGGCTCCTAGTGCAGGGTGGGAAGGGGTTGTTGATTAAGTCTCATCCGCCTGAAGAGAATTGATACTCTTGAAACTCCAGCAGCATATATAGAGGTTCTTTTTTTTTTTTATTTAACATTTTGAAGAGGTTAAGAACATTCCCTTGGGCCCCTGGGATTTTAGAATATTCTGGTAGGAGGCTTTAAGGGCTGTTAAAGAAACCAACAAATGAACGCTGGTGGCCAGGGTTAGGTACTTCTTCCAGTCAGAGGCTGACAGACTTTCAATTGGAAGGTGTTGAGGGTGTTTTCACCCTGTTGGGTCAGCAGACATGGTCCTTGCTGTCCTCATTCTAGCATGGTCTCCCATTGGCAGTGTGTCTGTTGGGGAGCTGGTGGGGATCGCAGAGATAATCTGGGCTTCAGTTTCCCTGCCCATCTATAGTCCCTCCAGGAAGTGACTTGGACAGTACCAAGTGATGTGTTGAGTTACAAAAAATCGAAAAGGCAGGCTGAGGCCCTGCATTGGAAGGCCTGTTACAGCTCAGGCCCCCGGAGACTCCGTTTCCTCTGCTCTGACTTGGCGCCTACATGCACCTGCCTCAGGGAAGGCTCTGAAGAACGGAGCACAAATAAGGCTTTGCAAGGCACTTTCAGACTGGTGGCCCTTTGAGGGGGAAAGCGCTTTTTGCAACACTAGTCTGAAGATGATTTTTATCAGATTGCATAGCCCGAGGTCTCAAAACCACACCTGGGAAGCCAAGCAAGCCTGGCTTCCACACCCGGTTGCTTGGAGCCTTGAAGCTGGCCCCCAGCGGTCAGGAAGGGACACGGAGGCTCCGGTGGTCCTGAGAGATGGCCGGAAAACAAAGCCAACAACAAATGCCTAGATGTGAGTGACAGGCGTGCGTTTGCTGAGTGCGGGGGCTTTGGTTTCCCAGAGCTGGGCGCTCCGCCTGAGTGTGGGAGGACCCACGGCCGCAAAGCCCCAGGAGACTGGGGAGGCTGGTGATGGGCGCAGGGAGAGTCAGCACTGCCTGCCTGGCCTTCCTGGCGGCTTTGGTTTGAAGGTCGTGTGCAAGGGGTGCTAGCATTGCTTGCCAAGTCTGCTTAGGCCAGAGCAGTAGAATGTGGGAGCTGTGCAGGCCTCGTGCAGATTTTCGATGCAGCAAGGCGTTTGTGAGGTTGCGCTAATAGTTCCGTGTCTGCAAGAGGCCGTGTTCAGATTGGCTCACGAGAAAGGTGAAATGAGGTAATCACAGTTATATGATTCCCCCACCCCACCCCCCAAGTTCTGGCATCTTGTGTTCTCTGCCTACCAGAAATATGCCAGCAGAACCGTGATAATGCCTTTCATCTGCTAAGCCGTCCAGATGGCGGTTTCTCAGCCAGCGAGCAAGAGGGAGTGTTTGGGATTGTAGGAGTAAGTTCATTCTCTTCCTCCAGGTGACCTGGTGAACTCTGGTGCATGTCATGTGCCCAGTGTCGGGTGTCAGTGGTACCTGGTCAGCGGTCCTTAGCCCTGCAGGGCCTTTAGAAAGCACCTGTACCTTATCTCAAAGGAAGGACGTCTTCCAGTTCTCAGTAATCAACTGCTTTGATAGAGCACTTAAAATACTTTCTTGGGATACCTTCTGTGACATAAATGGACTCCAGGTTCGTTGAGGACAGAGGCTGTCCCTCCTGCAGGGCAGCACCGGAGCCAAGGGAAGCCTGGCAGTGCCTTTTCCCGTTGGCGTGTGGCCTTCCATCCCAGGCTGTGTGCAGAGAGTTCTTCCCCTGGCTGCCAGGTCCTTCCTTTACTCATTCAGTCCAGGGATGTTGTGCGAGCACGCAGGCCTGAAACTGTAGAACAGGATGGTGTCAGATGGTTCTCAGACTCCAGGAGCTCTCAGCCCAGGGGAGGACAGACTTACAGAGAAATATGCTGAAGGGAGGTGGTGTGTAAGCCGGAGGCTGGAGTGGTCAGGGAATGTTCCGAACCCAGAAGGTGATGCTGCTGTGTGTTTTGAAGGAGGTTCAGGGATTGGCTGAGCAGAACAACACTTGCTGTATTTTTTTTTTTTATCCCAACAACGAAGAAAACCAACTTCCTGGGATGCAGAGCTGAGCCTGTATTACGCATTCCGCTCTCTAGTCCTGTGGACTGTCATAACCACTGTGCTAGTTCTCCCGGGACCTCCTCCTTTGTCTTCTGTTCCCCTTCACTCTGAGGGTGCTTACAGCCTACCCCGGGTGCTCTTTGAACTCCATGGTTGATATTCACAGGTTACCCTTTAGCTGATCTGTTTTGTTCCCGGTCTAGATTTGAAACTCAAGGAGGGCGGGGACCACTCCCATTCCATCCAGATCAAGCACAGTGATGATTGGTGCATACAGCAAGCATTTAGGGAGGGCTAGTGGAGGACTTGTATTTATTTAGTAATTTTTTAAAAAGATTTTATTTATTTGACAGAGATTACAAGTAGGCAGAGAGAGAGGGGGGGAAGCAGGCTCCCTGCTGAGCAGAGAGCCTGATGTGGGGCTCGATCCCAGGACCCTGAGATCATGACCTGAGTGGAGGGCAGATATTTAATGACAGAGCCACCCAGGCACCCCTTTAATTTTACTTTAAAAATGTTTATTAGCAAGAGAGAAAGCGAGCATGTGTGAGAGAGCACAGGTGTGTGAGCATGAGCGGAGGGAGAAGCAGCCCCCCCTCCCCCCCCCCCCTTTACCCTGAGCAGGGAACCCTGAGGTAGGCCTCTATCCCAGGACTGAGAGATCATGACCTGAGCCAAGGGCAGAAGCTTCACCAACAGAGCCACCCACACACTGGAGGATTTTTATATGTTCTTATTACCTGCTCTGTAAGTGTGACAAGACAGGTCAGCTATGACTCAGGTATAAACAATGATGTGTTTTGTTTTACTTGTTTTGTGGTTTCCTTTTTTAAGGAAGCGTATGTCTGGTCAACAGCGTATCCTCAACTTGGTGTTCATTCATTTATGTCATTCATTCATTCATTCACTAGCAGACTCCATGTTTGGGAACACTTCTCTTCCCTGCATGGAGTTTATTTTTGAATGCTTCATTTTTACTGCACTGGGGATTTATTCTTTTAAACTCTGTAATTGTTTTTGATAAATCTCTATCTCTTGGATACTGGCTTAGAGCTAATTCTTTTCTATTAAGTACTTCTTAGAGTGGTTGACCATAAACCATCAGAGAAATCACCACTTTTATGAATGACTTTTGAGATTTGGCAGCAACTTACATCGATAGTAATGAATGTGCTTTGAGTGGAAAACTGTAAAGATAGACAGCATTTCACTCTAAGCCAGGGGAGAGACGGGGATGTTTCTGACAGGGAAACATAACTTATCTGCGGTTTGGGTCGGTGTCTCAAGTAATGCAAGGCTCAGCAGTACTGCCTGCCACATAAAAATTAAAAAGAAACACTTACGTGGGAGGCACCGTGTTAAGTGCTCTGTGCATATATGAATTTAGTTAATCTTCCCAGTGACCACACAGGGTGTCTGTGCTGCCGTTCTTCACCCATTACTGAGGAGGACACTGAGGCACAGAGAAGCATGTGACCTGCCCTTGGGCATGTCCCCCAAATAGTCCCTCTGGGACTGAAGATGCTCTGATAACATATAGTATGTACCTGGAAGATGGAGAAGTTCAGAAAGTAGTTACTCTTTTGACAGGTTAGGGTAATTATTGTTTCTGTTATAGATTGTGTATGTTTATGACTGCTAAACTTTTTCTGTTTTTTTTAAATTGTGGAAAAAATATACATAATTACAGTCAGTGTTGAACTCATTTATGGGGGGGTGCTTCCAAAACAACATCCTGCTTTTCATAAACTAAGAATTCCAAAGCATTCCTGTTTCCAAAGGCAAGTGGTTTCAGTGAAAAATGGTAAACTTTGGGGCACCTGGGTGGCTCAGCTGGTTAAGTGGCTGCCTTCAGCTCAGGTCATGATCCCAGGTTCTGGGATCAAGCACCACATTGGGCTCCTTACTGAGCTGGAAGCCTGTTTCACCCCTGCCTGTCTTCTCCCCTGCTTGTGCTTGCTCCACCCCCCCCACCCCGTTAAATAAATAAATAAATAAATAGTTTAAAAAAAGAGAGAGATAAACTTTGCCACTTTGCTGGTGGTGCCGGTGAGAATGCCTTTGGAAAAATGTGAATGTGGTTTATACATGATAATGTGCTTTTTCTCTGAAATCTTCTTAGAGCAGAATGTGTAACCTAGAGCTCAGTTTTGGTGTCCTAGCAAGTTGGCTGTCCTGTTGTTGCTGTTGGTTTTTCAAAGCTGAGGCTGCAGATACTTGTGCTTTGAGGGCCCAGGCAGAAAACAAGCCGTTGAGGGTTGGAGGTGGGAATGTGGTAGGGAGTAATAGGGAGTGAGGTAGGGGTCAGCCATGTGTCTGCCCTGTGTATGGGGAGCTGCTTTCCTCCAGCTGATGGCTGACCAGAGAATATACGGCCCGTGTGGCCAGATCTAGCCATTTTTCAGTTGGCATGACACATCGTTCCAGTGAAAAATTTCCCAACTTTAGTACTTAGGAAGATTCACATGGAACCCGTTTATCAGAGAGCATGGTGGACCCCACGTACAAAGGACAGTAGAGGCCTTGGAAGGAGCTCTGTATCCATCTTGGACTCCCCTGCTGTGGCATTAAATTCCTGCTTTCATGTGTCTGGTTGTATGGCACGCAGACGTATCCCTGAAAAGTGGTACATAAGCTCATTTTGTTTCTTTGCTGTATTGTAAAACTAGCCTTGTACCTTACTATGGAATATCAAGGGCCTTCTGATGCAACTCCTTTGTATAGCCAGTAATCACTCAGTGTGTTTGTTTTGTGTGTTTGTACTTCTGTGTTTAAAGTGGGGAATGTGGTTAGAGACTGTATATTGGCAGGGTAAAAGAGTTCATGAGGTAGGCACGCTTTGTGTTACTCAGGTCCTTATGGCTGTGATATTTATTGTGATGAGATTTGACCCGTCAGGGGAGCTGTAGAAGCTTGGAAGAGTGTTTGGTCCCTAATACTGGTATCTGAATTCTAGGCATGTTGCCTGTATCTTCCAGTTTCCAAAAAATCTATGTCAATCTGTTTCTTTATAACCTAGCGATGCTGCTGGTTCCCCCCCCCCCCCACCGCCTTGTTTTATATTCAGTCCTTTTCTTTGGCTCACAACAGCAATCTGGTCCAAAGATTTACTTTTTTTATTTCCAACGCTATCATTATTTTTATGTAAAAAGTATGCTTTGAGTTACAGCAGTTCATGGGGCTCAAGCTTCTACTCTGTAGGGAGAGAAGAGAGTCATTTGCTACAGAGTTGATACAAATGTCCTGCCACATGCTGTGTTTCCACTGTAATCCAAGGGTTTGTGTGACACTTAAAGAAAAATGACCATATTTGGGCTGACTGTAAGCCAAGATGATATAGGCCCAAAGATTTTCTTGGAGGAGTGGGGGAGCAATGGGGATAGAAATATTTGGAAGAAATAGCCCTTATCCTCCTTACTGTATCCGTTGCATTTTCATTTACAGATTATTTAATGTGTTACATTTACTCCTATAATTCCATTTCTTTTGGGTTTTCTGAGCCCCTCTTTTTTCTTCTTTTGAAACAATTTCAAACTTATGGGAAGTTGTAAGAAGACCGGAAAAGAACTGTATACCTTCACTGAGGGGCTCCCTTCGAGTTTCTCTAGTTATCCCAGTTATGTCCTTCACATCTTTCTAGCTTCCTTCAGTGTGGAAGAGTCACTCATTCTTGTCTTTCATGATGTTGGCGTTTCACAGGCCAGTTACAGAGAATATCCTTCCTTTTCTTAGAGTGTTTTGTATGTCTCCTGCAGACCCCGGCTTGTGTTACTTTCTGTGAAGGGAGGTGTGCTGTGTCTGAGAGGACTTGGTGGCCCTCTCCTTTAGATTTTTACAACATTCCATTCATCCCTTCATTTGAACGTTTATGATCTTCAGTCAGTAAGTATGGTTTGGTTTCTGTATGTCAAGTGGGATACATTTAAGAACAAAACAGATTAAAAAAAAATCCCTGCTTTCATGCAGCTTACATTTTAGTGAGGTTAACAGACCACTAACAAGATAAATAAACAACCTAGCAAGTAGGTCAGGTTGTGATGGGTGCTAAAGACGACAGAACCAGGCAGGAGAGAATGGGGCAGGTGTGGCGGTTCTGGGGAGGATGGCCAAGGAAGTCTTCCCATGAGGGGGATTCTGGAACAAGACTCCCAAGAAAGGGAGGTAAAGGCCATGCTGCTATTCGTAGGAGAGCCATCCAAGTGGAGGGAGCCTCAAGGGTGCAAAGGTCCTGCCTCAGACAGGCTGGGTGTGGGGGGGAGGCAGCATGGTGGTTGGAGCCAAGGGAGAGTGGTAGGAAAGGTGAAGCAGGGGCTCCATCAGGGTTTGGGGCTACAAGGGCCATGAGAAGACTTTAGAGACTTTGGAGCATAGACTTGACATGTGCTGACTTAGGCTTGAGAAAGGAACCCCCTGTTATGTAGGGATGGGGATAGGAAGAAGGGTAGACGCAGGGAGACAGGTTCAGGGAGTGGAATAAGCCCTTTGCATAGTCGTTTGTTCTGTATGGTGGTACGTGGAAGGGAGTTAGTGGTTCTCAAACTTCAGGATACATCAGACTTACATAGGCCGTTGCCAAGTGATGCAGACTTTTTAACTTGGCAACTTGAATTCACTAGGTCTCACCTGTATTGTTCACAGGTACCTGCCAGGGGAGTCAAGGGGTGGGTGGTCGGGGGGAGGGTTGGTCCTTGAAGCGCAGGTTGATACAATAACAAGTGAGTTTGGAATAAGTGAATAATTGGTTTATGGAAAGCCCTTTAGAAATACTTAGACATGAAGTGTTTTCTACTCTTCTTGCTTTATTTCTTATAAACATATTATTCAACTTCCAAAAATTATGTGGTAGTATACATTTTCTCTTATAACTGATTTAATGCCTAGAGACCTCGCTAGGGAAGAACAGTTTTTTTTTTTAAGAGAAGTGTATTTTGTAAAATAAACGTAATACTGACATGCTATTTTCCTGCCTCTAAACATGTGGTTTCAGAAAGAATGAATACATGGTACTAATAGGATTCATTCTCTATGAAGCTATTAAGTGCATTCAAGAGGAAATTGGATTCAAGGAGTAGGTTGGATGAAGCCATTAAAGATCTGAATGAGTATTTTAGATACAGATGGGTATTTTAGAGCTGGAATGGACTAGATCAAGCTTGGCATTGTATTGTACCAGAGGTGCATAGGACATATGTCAGAAGGAGTCCTGGAAACAGGGCTAAGTGCGAAGCATTAAGGGACTTGCCTCTTCTCCTTGGTGAATTAAGTTCAGTCTTGCATGGGTAGCGTTGGGTTGAAGGCAACAATGAGTTGTGCCCTATTTAAATGTGATGTCGTGGTCAAGAGCATGGACTTTGGAGCCTCACTAGTTTCAAATCCTGCTCTGAACTATCAGTGTAACTCATAGGGAAGTCCTAGTACCCACTTGGACTATTGTGAGGGTTGAGGATTAATGACCACAAGGTATTTAGAATGGGGTCTGGCATATTGTAAGGACTCAGCAGTTACTGGCTTTTTCTCCCCTCCCTCTCCTATTTCTATTATTATTGTTACATTTCAGTGCTTTCAAAGCATATTTTGCTTTCTGGATTACTATACATCTTCCATGGTTGTTGTTCTGGGATGAGTATAATTACTGATCATGTCTAGAAATATGCCTATTCGTGCCTCTGTTTATACAAAAGAGTTTAAAGTCTTAAGTGTATGGTATTTGTCTTTTTTTATTTATGACCATCGCTTTTCGGAAGTCGGTTGCCATCACTGATGTAATATTAGGTTCCCCCAGCCCCCTCTGTAAAAGAGGGATGCTCATACTTGCTTCAGGAACATGTGGAGAGAATTAATGAATAAGTTAATGTTTGTGGTTCTACCCCATTAAGTACTAATTAGCATTAGTTACTGCTCTTAGAGTCTCTCCAAGTACTGTGATCAGACTGATTCTTTGAATCAGGGTCTTCAAGAGAACTTTTTTCTTATGTACCATGGGAAGTAGCATCTGAGAACATTTGCTGTTTTATTATTCCCTATATCTAAAAATTTAATACCTCCGCAAAAAACAAAAAAAAAACTAAGATAAATCAGATTATGTCTTACAGAGCTTAGTAATAAAATGTTACTTATTAAGTAAGTATTAAGGGAAGCTTTTTTCCTCTGGGAGATCACCATCTTTCATTTTTTACTTTCTCATCTTACACAGCAGTTACATCTGTACTTAGCAATAATGTTCTAAAAATTCCCACAGGTGTGTGAAGGCATAGTATGGTAAGAGGCACTACTAGCATTGCAGTTTGAGGGGAAAAAAAATTATATTTCAGTTCTGTCTCACTAGAGGTAAGATTTGGAGTTTCTGTACCCCAGGACCTTTGTCCTTAAAACTGGGATAACAATGCCTTTGGAATAACATTTGTTAAATGCCAGGCACGAATACTAGCATATGTGCCTGATTGTAGCGAATACTCAAACAATGATTTTATTTTTCCAATAGCATTGAATTTGGTCATGTAACTGGAACCGATTTCATAGTTTTTATATAAAGCAGAAGAAGGTATTTTTTAGGGTCCTAGTGTCAATTGAATTTCTGCCTGACATACACTTACCTTAAAGATCTAATTTCCAAACTTACTCTGGGAAGACACCTCTTCTGTCAGTTGACAAAATTAAATCATTCAGAGAATGTGAATATAGAGTGAATATGGGACTGTGTGTGTGTGATTTCAAATAAAGTAATTCAGTGTGATGCAATTTTGCATTTCCTGATCTTATATTAAAATTGTGGGTCCCCAGAGGAGTAGGCTGACCAAGGGCGTGGGTCTGTACCCCAGAGGGGGCAGGGTCTGGGTGAGCCTGGCCTTCTGTGCTCCACTAAAGGCAGGGTTGATTTAACACCAAGTCTTTTGCTCACATAATTACAAAGTTAAAATTCAATTCCTTGCAATGGAAGCCTGAAAAGGATTAGCTACACTCTTGATTGATATGTAAGGAGAGTTTTATAATCTCTGGAACTATGGCTTTTGAGGAACAAAATAATCTAAACTATAATTTTGAAATGGGGCAGAAGATATTATTATAGGTTTATTCTTAGGATTCGCCTTTTTTGATTTGCCTCTGTAATTAAATACCTACTTGTCGGCAGGGAGGGTGCATAGAGGAATGATTATTCCCTTGCTTTAATCGCTGTTGATTTCTTAGTGATACTTTGAAGTGGTGTCCAACTGTCTTCCCTGGCTTTCAGAGGCTTTGATGAAACAATAGGAGCTTGTTAAGTACATAACCAGATTCTTCCCACACAGCACCCTCCACAAGGTCTATTTTAAGCTAGTTAGGTTTGATGTCCAGACTGAAAAGCATTTATTCACCATGGTCCAGGAGTTTAACTTCTTACAGATAAGACTGAGGAGCCTAAAAGTATTGCTCTGAACTACCTACCGTGTCTCCCTTCCAGCAAAGAAAAAAAAGGAAAACGTAGAAAGAAGTAAAGGGACGCTTACCTTCTTTGTTAAGGTGTCAGAATTTAGACCCTTTCCAGATTTCTATTTCTATTATTATAATTTGGTGAGTCTCTTGTCTTGGCTCTGTCACCTTCCTCTTTCTTACCTTATCACTATCCCCTTATCACCATCCCAAATAGTTTATTATTTTGTTACATTCTGCTTACGGTGCTCCTTTTTGCAGACTCCATATCCTCTACTCTACTGTTCATTTTTTAGGTTCCTGAAAGGTTCAGGCCAAGCTTCTCTTTTTCTGCACTCGGTACTTTGTCTTGAGTCGTGTTGCGGCTGTTGAGTGTCAAGCCAGAGTCTCTCCCACCTGATGTTTCCACTTGCATGTTTTAAATCATGCGTCAAACCCACCAGTCCCAAACGAGCTCTTGTTCTTTCACAGAAACTGGTTTCTATTTTTTTTTTTAAAGATTTTATTTATTTATTTAACACAGAGAGATTGAGATCACAAGTAGGCAGAGAGGCAGGCAGAGACAGAGGAGGAAGCAGGCTCCCTGCTGAGCAGAAAGCAGGATGCAGGGCTCAAATCCCAGGATCCTGGGAGCATGACCTGAGCCGAAGGCAGAGGCTTAACCCACTGAGCCACCCAGGCGCCCCGGTTTCTATTATTTTAAAAGCACAATTCTTACGTTTACCCCACCTGCTTAAAACTTTGCAGGGAACCCTCAGACCTTGCTGGTGGGAATGGAAATGGTACAGCCACTGTGGAAGACATTTTGGCGGCACCTCAAAAAATTACACCCAGAGTTACATATGACCCAGCAGTTCCACTCCTAGGTATATGCCCAAGAGAATCAAAAACAAATGTTCATATAAAATATGTCCAGGAATATTCAAAAGCAATGATATTCCTAATAGCAAAAAAAAATGTCCAAGTTATGACTGGGTAAATAAAATGCTGTATAGATACAATACAATGTATATAAATAGCTGTTCTTATATAGAGGAGTGAAGTACTGATACATTCTATAACAGGGATGAACCTTGAAAACATTATGTAAAGCAAAAGAAGCAAGACATAAAAGGCCGCATATTGTGTGTTCCATTTATATGATGTGCAGCATAGGCTGATTCATGGCAGGTTAATGGTTGCCAGGGCTGGGGGCAGAAGGGAACAGGATTTCCATTTGATCTATGAGACTGTTTTAGAATTAGATCATGGTGATCATTACATTCTGTTTTGAAGATACTAAAAAAAAATCACTGAATTGTACAATTTAACATGACTGTATTAGTTCCTGAGGGCTGCTATAACAAGGTCCCACAAATCAGGTAAAATGGGGAAACTCACTGTCTCATGGTTCTGGAGGCCACAAGTCTGAGATCAATGTTTTGGCAAAGTAGTTTCCCTCTGAGGATCTGGAGGGAGAATCTGTTCCAGGCTTCTCCTAGCTTTTGATGAATTGCTGGCGGTCATTGGCCTTCCTTGGCTCATAGACTGATCACTCCAGTTCTGCCGTCATTTTTACTGTGATGTTCTTCCTATGGACACATGTATGCAGATTTCCCATTTTTATAAGGATATGGTCCTGTTGGATTAGGGCCCACCTTCATTATCATAACTAATGACATCTGTTACAGCCCTATTTCCAAATGAGGTCACGTTTTGGGGTACTGCTTTTGACTTCATATGAATTTTTCAGGGACAGAATCGATCCATAACAGTAACTTCTATGTTATATGAATTTTACCTCAATTAGAAAAAACCCCAAACCAAAAAACCCTTAAGGAGCTTCTGTTGTCAAGTAAGAGACCAAAGCCCTGAGCGTAATCTGGCCCTTGCCTCTCTCCTCAGCCTTTTCCTCTTCTCTTACTCTGGGCCCTGGCCAGCTGCTGGCTTTCTTCGTATGCCAGCCATGCTCCCTTTGACCGCAGGGCCTGTGCCTATGAGCTGCTTTTATTTTATTTTTCTTTTTTTGCCATCCCCTTCCTTCTATTTGTTGGAAGCCTTTTCACCCTTCTGACCTCTGCTCCAATGTTACTTTCATGTGGGACTTTGGGTATAAAGCCGTCTCTTCTATACACTACCCTCGATTTGGTCATCTCTTGCTGTGTAACAGGGCACTCCAAAACTTCATGTTATTAAACAACAGCCATCTGTTACGCTCCTGGATTTTGTGGCTCAGGAATTCAGATACACTATCCATGATCTGTCTGTCCTCCCTAATGTCTGGAGCCTTGGCAGGGAAGATCTCCATCACGTTGGGCTGGTATCCCATGGGAGCGTCGCCACTCCTGTGTCTGAAGCCTGGACTGGGATGACGCAAAGACCAGGCTCCACTGGCTCTGTTGACCAGAGCTCCTACCCATGGTTCCTTGATGTGGCTGAGGCGTCCTCACAGCAGGGCAGCCTCAGGATAGGCAGGCTTGTTACAGGACGGTTCAGGGCTCCAAGAGTAGGTATTCTGGCGAATAAAAAGAAGCGAGAAACTGAATGGGCTCTTATGACCTAGCTTTGGCAGTCCACAGAATTTTTTCCACCCCACAGTCTAATGGTTGACGCCGCCACAGCCACCTAGATTCACACGGGGTTGGGGGGAACTTAGATCTCACCTCTCAGTGGGAGGAATACCAGAATTTGCGGCTGTTTAGAAACTACCACATACTCCTCAGTGGGTGCTCCTTCAGAGTGCTCGCCTGTAAATCACTCCCTTTTGTCATTATTGGATTCATTTCCACCTTTCCAACTAGATGATAAGCTTACTTTGCTTGCCATGGTATTCCCAGCATCTGATACGGTGACTGGCACATACCAGGTGTTTGGTGAGACGAGGAGATGGAAGTCGTCGGGGAAGAGTTAGAAAAGGCACAAGGAAAGATATCCATTTATGTCCAAAACGTCCTGAGCTTGTGCACGTGGCTACTACTACATAAGCTCAGGGGTCCGTGGCTGTATTATTTCATCCTCATGATCTCCGTTGTTCGGCCATAAGTCTGGCTGCCTTGTGACTGTTGATGGTGGCAGAGACCTCTGAGAGCCGCTACCCATGAGAAAGCCCTCTTGACGCCCGTGGTAAAACATAGCAACATAAGTATAAGTGAAGCCAAATGTTTGCTGAGTCAATTCCCCATGAGAGAATAAACAATTAAAAATTTAAGGCTTAAACAGGCTAGTACTAATAAGGGGTGTGTGCGTGTGTGCGTGTATGCTCATGGCTCAAGGTGCCTGTTGGGTGAAGACAGGAAGGTAGTAAGGGATCTAGTTTATTTTTAACAGACTGACTTTATCCGAGCCGTGTGGGGCTGATCATATTTATTCAACATGCTCTGCAGAATTTAGAGTCTCCTTCCCATCTCCTCAGCTCCTCATTTCTTTGAAAAATTTTGAGTTGGAGGCAAACACGCATACAACCTCTCTGGGCACATGATTCACTTGCTCCTAGGGCTCTGTGTAGCTGTTTGACATTTGTGCTACAGACTTGACAGGCGAGTGCCAATTTCCCCTCCTTGCCTGTACATTTGCAGGCCAGTTGTTTACACGGAATCTCTTAAAATGCAGAGGGATGGATGAGAAGCAATATACTCAAATGCTGGTTCTTTTTTTAAAGATTTTATTTATTTATTTGTCAGAGAGAGAGAGAGCAAGCGAGCGAGAGCGAGCATAAGCAGGTAGAGTGGCAGGCAGAAGCAGAGTGAGAGGCAGGCTCCTCACTGAGCAAGGAGCCAGATGCGGGACTCACTTCCAGAACCCTGGGATCATGACCTGAGCTGAAGGCAGCGGCATAACGGACTGAGCCACCCAGGCACTCCTCAGATGTCATTTTGTTTATTTTTGCTTCTACATACTCAAGACCCTGCTGCAGTATGGAGAGATGTTAAACACACTGGTCTTGGAGTCCCATGGACCCAGGTTTTGAACTGTGACCCTGCCAGTTTTTATTGCTGTGATGGGAGGCAAGTTAATTACCCTCCATATGCCTCCTTTACTGAAGGTGGGGGAAGGGGAGATAATTTAGGTGTTGGAAGAATTTAGTGAGATCAAATGTATAAAGATCCTAGTGCAGTCTGGCACATAGTGAATGCTCAATCAGTGTTAGTTATTAGGACTATTATTATGCAAATGTCACTGCTTGGGGTTTACTTGGAATTTAAATATAGTAGTATTGGAATGGCTTTCACTGAGCACTCGTGATCTTACTCTGATTTTGCTCTTAATTGGAAAGTAAGTTTATGCTGTTTCAGGTTCAGGATATTTGTATGTTATTAGTGCAGTTGTTCCTACCTTGTCTTTAGTATTGGTGACTTTGCTCTTCTTGGCATTTTAGAACCTAACAAGGTCAGAGGTGCATCTATTAGAAAATAGACATTCAAAAGGAAAAATGGTTCAAAATCCTAGGACTTGAGAAAGTTGAATGTATTTCTCTGCCTTTTTCTGACCTCAACCAAGGCTGTCAGAATAGGAGACGT
This sequence comes from Taxidea taxus jeffersonii, assembly GCA_003697995.1. Classification (NCBI taxonomy): domain Eukaryota; kingdom Metazoa; phylum Chordata; class Mammalia; order Carnivora; family Mustelidae; genus Taxidea; species Taxidea taxus. The sequence goes on along the minus strand of RCUC01144212.1, from coordinate 23,416 downwards.
GCTGATATCAGGATGTCTGGTTTAACACTGTTGGCTTCTGCCCTTTCTGGACAAGGGTCAGCATGGCCGGGGCCTCTGTGAGGACGCCTCAGTTCAGAGGGCTCTTGCTAGTTCCTGCTCACGTGACCAGGGATGGTGGCAGATCCTGCCGTCTGTCGAGAAGTGAAGTTGGAGGAGGGAGGGTTTCGTAACAGATGGTTTCTTGGCTCTCTGGGGCCTGTCCAGCTCTAAGCTTTGAAAACGATGGGCCAGACCCTGAGCTGGCATGGATGTGGGCTCGATTGCCAGAACAGGAAGTGAGGTCCCAGGGTGATATCTTTGGGGCAGCTGCTGCTGCTTGGCTAGTGAGCTGGCACTGGCAGCATTGGCTTCCCATGGTTTGGTGAGGCGACTGTGTGTGGCACAATAATAGCAATGAGGTGGGAAACCTGGCCCAGAATCTGAAGTGGTAACCCCTTTGGAGCTGCTGGCCTGGTTTGGAAGGGGTGTGGGGCTTGTGCCACCTTTGCCATGGATGGAAACGAGTGAATGTGGGTGCGTCCTGTGCTGGTCAGCCTGGCATTTCAGCTTCTGTGAGAGCAGTAGGCGGTGCTGTGTGGGAAGGGCTTGGCTGTCCTCTTTGATGTTAGCTTCCGAAGACTAGGAGCTTGTCCCAGAATTTGCTAACCTCCTTGGAGACCTTTTTGGAATAATTAAATCATTCTTGGGTGGGTATGAGTATTTGGCCTACCTCTTACTAGCTGGGTGTCCTTGGGCAAATTATTACTATCTCTGTGCTTAATTTTTCTTACCTGTGAAGGGGCCAGGCTGGATGATGATGTTCCAGGTAGGAGATCTTTAAAGCCTAACTCTGATTAAATCATTTTGTGTATCTTCATGTGTATGCACAGGTTTTTGAGTCTAGTTGACACACAATGTTGCATGAGTTACAGGTGCACGACTTACTGATTTGACAAGTTCATACATTGCGCTGGATTCACCACAAGGGCCTCTGCCATCTGTCCCGCTACACCGCTATTACAGGATGTATCTTCATATATTTTGGTATTTGCTTCTTTGAATAATGGGCCCCACAAATGTACTTCTTAAAGTGAGACATAAACCCTTTCTTTTGTGCTTCTTTTTTAAGATATGGCACTATTCCATATCTAGCATTTAAGAATTTGGAAATCAAAGTGTGAATCATTTTATGGAGAGAGGGACCCAGATTTTGTTTTTTTTCACAACCTAGAAATGATCTCATCCCATTTATTGTTGGGACGGTGCTAGTTGTAATTGCTGTTGGGGAGGTGATGTGTAGGACACATGGCATACAATTATAGAAGCGTATTTTTGCAATGGCAGTAGGGGCCATCTCGTCAGCCCTTTCAGGTTGAGAGGAGCCTGAGACCCAGAAAGGTTTCACCACTTGCCTCAGTCTGTGCAGCTAGACCGTGTGAGGGCGGAGGCTGTGCTCTATCCATTGTGACCTCCCTCCTGCCTTTGGGCATTGGGTCCAGCTGGTTTCTTTATTAGCATTTGTCAGAATGAACTGAGGTAAAGATCACCTCACATTGCTTCTCCTCTGACCTTATTAGGTTCTAAAATGCCAAGTCACCCATACTCAGAAGAATTATTTCAAGGTAGAACAAACTCCAAGAGCTTTGGGCTTCCTCTTTGGGGTGGTCTGTGTAGACCTGGGTTGTTTCTCGGGAGCTGGGCTCAGGTCCTGGAAGTGTTCTTCATGAGAGGCCACTTCTCATCACCTCCCCACTGAGGGCTCTAATTTAAGAGGGAAGTGGAGGCACAGTTCTGAGGAGTGATGCAGATTCGATGGAATGCAAGAGAAGCATGAGTTGAGGGGGTTGGGTTAGTATGGAACTAAGAAATCATTGTGAGGGAAAAGTACAACCAGAGGGCCTTACAAATCTACCTAGCGTTTGGATAAGGTTCTAATGCAGAGCTCTGGGAAATTGGTAACATTGTCTAGACATTGTGTGTGTGTATTGTCTGAGGTGAGTTCCACATCTGTGTCTTACTTCCTTTTGGTTCTCATTGTTCTACTTCTTACCCTGCTCTAGTTGTCAAATGCCCTTTATGTTTCCTAGGACTCTTGCTGACAGCCAGGTCTGGCCATTTCTGCCTTAATTCCATCACTTCTTCCTAATTGAAATAGATACATTTACGTTATTATCTTTACTCTAAGACATTAACTTTCAACAAATGCTTAGAATTCTGGTAGCTCAAAGGATCAATCTGTATATTTAATGTAGTGCTTTTCCTTTCCCTAAAAGCACTGTTAAGAAATCTCTGCATCTGGGGCACCTGGGTGGCTCGGTGAGTTAAGCCTCTGCCTTCGGCTCAGGTCATGATCTCAGGGTTCTGGGATCCAGCCCTGTGTCGGGCTCTCTGCTTAGCGGGGAGCCTGCTTCCCCCACTCTCTCTGCCTGCTTGTGATCTCTCTGTCAAATAAATAAATAAAATCTTAAATAATCTGCATCTGAGAATCTGGAAATGAATTAAATGCTGGACTTTCTTTTCTTTCTTTTTTAAGATTTTTATTTTTTTACTTGACAGAGATCACAAGTAGACAGGCAGGCAGAGAGAGAGAGGAGGAAGCAGGCTCCCTGCTAAGTAGAGAGCTCCATGTGGGGCTCGATCCCAGAACCCTGAGATCATGACCTGTGCCCAAGGCAGTGGCTTAACCCACTGAGCCACCCAGGCGCTGCTAAATGCTGGACTTTTCTTAGTGAAGAGAGAAGCTGAGGGGTTGCAAGCAAAACTGTTAGAACGGAAGGGCCATGAAAACCAGAAAGGTGGGGGCATTTTGCTAAGTGAAGTGGAAAAGTACTGTATTCTGTTTAACCCCTGGAGGTTTTCAGGCTTGGGTAAATTTTGCACAGGTGCAGCCTCTCAAGAATTTTCAGGAAAGCCTGACACTAGGCTCTCCTGGTCCTGAGGCATGAAAACATTGTAGCAGGGGTTACAGGTTCAGGTTATAGGTGACAGGAGAGCTGAGACTCACAGGAATATCTAAGGATGCAGACTGCGTCCCATTTGCTAGGCCTCACAGGTCCTATGTTGACAGGTTGTTCTGGATCCAAGATCTAGATTGGGAGCGTCGCCAGCAGGAGTTTGTGACTACTGTCTCCCTCTTTAAAGCAGCTAGAATGACTTATGGGTCTCACTAATTATCGTCGTCTTTGTTAAGTAGAACGTCTAATTAAATTTTCTTGTCCTCTGTTGTTGGCCAGCAGGGCATAGTGTGCGTGATGTTGGGGATGCTGCTGGAGGGGTTGACGGCAAGGCCATGGAGCATGGGCCTCACGTTAAGTCCCTTAGTGCTATCTGCACCCGAGCTTATACACTCCATCACAGAGACAAACTGGCAAGATTGAAAGAAGATGGCATTCATCATCCAGATTTAAATTTGTTTCTCATTAACGGATATTCTGCCTGTAGTGTGCTGTGAATTAATATGTTTTATAAATCTTGTAACTGTCTCATGAAGAGCATAATTAGTCATAAGTGTTTGGGTGTTAGAAATGTTAATTTGTTCAATGTAGGTATTAAAATATCCTGTCAGTTCTTTATTAACGTAACTGGGAGTGTTAACATTGAGAGGGGCTCGAGCCTCTCTTGACCTCTGGAAGGCCCTGCTGAACCGTCTTTGCATTGGCTGTTCTGGGTAACAGGCTCACTTCTAGTCCAATCCTCCATGAGTGAGGCCATCAGTTGAGCTGGAAAACTCTGTCCCCTGGGTACTGGAAACAGCCTGGGGGCTTGTCCTTAAAAGTGCTGTGGCTGTGATGGGCTTGTGATGGAATTGAAGATGGGACTGTCAGTCTGGTCTGTAAGACTGAAGAGTATGGCCCACAGCAGAGCTCTGATTGAGTCCGGAGATCCTCAAGTCTTAGGCAGCTCAGAGCCTCATTTCTCTGCATCCACTCTTGTAAACCACAGGCGACTTTTGAAAACCAAACACTTTAGAATTCATTTGTGCTTTGAGATATGCAGCCACTGCTAAAATGCTTTCTTAAAAATGAAATAATTGTGGGGTGCCTGGGTGGCTCAGTTAAGCATCTGCCTTCGGCTCACATCATGATCCCAGTGTCCTGGGATTGAGCCCCGTATCAGTCTCCCTGCTCCTCGGGAAGCCTGCTTCTCCCTCTCCAGCTCCCCCTGCTTGTGTTCCCTCTCTCAGTATCTCTGTCTGTCATAAGTAAATCTTAAAAAAAAAAAAAAATTGTTGAGGCAGTTGGCAGTTGTTTTGGTAACATTTCAGAGTGAACAGGTCTATGAGAAGAACAGTTCCAGAAATATGGAGAGGATGAAGAGGTGCGAGGGGCCATTTAGTAGTGAGGTGAGGGCTGGAAGTGATAATCGGTTGTGCTGAGGGAGGGATAACATTGGAAAGTGCTGTGAAGATGCAGCTTGAGTCATTGTTGGGGCATCTTTGTAATGAAAAATTGGCCTTGAGTCATGACAGTGACCAGGTGTTTTGAATTCATAGACCTGCCTCTCCCACCTGACCCCCTCCCCCGTTTCTCATTATCAGCCTGTCATTTGTGCTGTAACTACCATCTAGAGAGATCGTACACAGGGCCGGGTTGCTTCTGTCACTGGATTTGTTGCCTGACTAAAGCTTTGATGTCTATAGTAGGGACTAGAAAATTATATTGGGAAAGACTGGTGTGTTAACAGACTTGAGGTAAAGCAGTCTGGGACTCTTGCATTATGAAGGAAGGGATTTTGGACCTTGGTGTTTCACAGAGACCACATTTGCATCATTAGAGAGCACAGGATTATGGGTAAGATGGTTGCAACTACTGAACTAACTTAGTGGGTGTGGATTCCTGTTCACTCAAAATCCCTTTCTGATGTGCTTGTTGAAACTAATATCCGGGGTAGGTTTTATTATGATCATTTACGGTACAATCAGAGTATCTGGAAATACAACAAGAGAGTAGAACGTGGGCACCTTTTGTAAGCCTGTTGCTTTGCGGACAGATTGCTTATCAGAAACTGGGGCACTGCTGTATGTTTTTCTTCAGAGTTCTTTCATATATAGATTGACTTGGTATTTCAGTCTGCTATTTTGCCAGGGTAAAGGCAGGTTAGTACTCACCTCCATAGGGCATTGGACATCTCACTCAGCTGTAGAATGTAGGAAAGCGCAGATGCTGGACTTAGCCTGGAGCTGTTTGCCTTGGCCTCCAGCCTGGGGCCCATCACTGTCCTTTTGATGGTCATGTCTCTTCCACCCTCCCGAGTTCCTTCAGTGAATGCACACCGAGCTTGGTGATTGTCACTGAGCTGGGTATAAAATGGGGAACAAAACAGCAATGATTCTTGACTCCTTGGCATGGCTGGGAAATAAGTACATAAATACTGCAGGAAAAAGAAATGTCTGACTTGTGGTAGATGCTGCGGAGGCCGTGTGGACAGGAGGGCAAGCCTCTCTAGGGAAATGATGCTGCCACTCGAACCCGAGGGATGGAGAAGACTAGCTGAGTGAGGCGAGAGGGGCTGGCCCGTTTCTGGCGGGGGTAGGGGGGTTTTGGGGGTGTGGGGGTGATAAACAGCCTTTTGGAAGGCGCCTTAGAGAGGTGGGGAGTGAGAGAGGAGTGTGCTCCTGGAGAGTGGATGGAGGTCATGCTCTGTCTTTCCCTTCGTGTTGTGATTACCAGGTGACCTGCCTGTATTGCCCTTTATGTATTAGTAGTGCTATTTTATTGAAAAGTTTTTTAGAAAGATTTTATTTATTTAGAGCACGAGGGGGCGGAAGGGCAGAGGGAGAGGGAGAGTCTCAAACAGACTCTGTGCGGGTGACTGGAGTCGAAATTAAGAGTCGGACGCTTAAGTGACTGCACCATCCAGGTGACCCTATGAATGCTATTTTAAACTTCTGTTTTGAGGTCATTGTAGATGCAACGTGGTTGTAAGAAATACATGGAGAGTTCCTGTGTACCCTTCACCCAGCTTCTTCCAGTGGCAACATCTTGCAAAATTATAGCATGATCCCACAAGCAGGAAACTCACATTGATGCAATCCACCAAGCTCATTCAGATTTCACCAGTATTGTGTGTGTGTGTGTGTGTGTGTGTGTTATATTTCTCTGCAGTTTTATCATGTGCAGGTTCATGTATCTACCATAGTAGTCAAGGTACAGGGCTGTTTCCTAACCACAAGGATCTCTCTCGCTGCCCTTAAAAAAATTTCGATATAATTGACATATATTAGTCTCAGGTGTGCTACATGATTTGCGATATGTAGTGAAATGATCACCTCAGAAAACCTAGTTAACATCCGTCAGTACACATTTAAATGTCCCTTTAAAGGCAAACAGGCCCCTGCCAGTTAACAACAGTGTCAGTGTTGAGGTCCTCTAAGCAAATTCTAGGGTGTCTGTTGGCTTTGTTTTCTGGGAGTTGTAATATGGATTTCACTCCAACATTACACAAACTGGAAGATTAGTTTAGCAAAAGAATGTAATTGAAGGATGCATCATTGTTCTTGTAAATCCCTCGATGCTTGGCCATTGTCTTCTAGCCTTTCATTCAGTGCTGTCAGTTGCTTGGAGTACTGGGCTGGAAGCCCTCACCTCCAGCCTGTCTCTGTAATGCTTGCTGCTTGCAGCTTTCTTGGTTTGTTTTTGTTACTGTTCTTGTCTTTCTTTCACTCATTTATTTATTTACTACGTGGAAGGGAGATGGAATAGAGAATTCACTTAGCTTGTTGGAATAGAAAAGTATCTCAGTTTGCAGTGAAGGAATTCTGGCAGATTTATTGACAGGTAGTGGTTTCTCTCCAGAATTAGGAAGCCCAGGAAGTATCAGATACAGCTGCATTATTGATAATAGTGTCTTATGTACTTTAAGTTTGGGACAGGGCCCTATGTGGGATTGTAAGGTAGTTTTCAGCACAACAGTCAATGATGTAGGGGCAAGAGAAGGCTGAATTTACTGCAATATAGCCCGTTCTCCAGCCTCCAAGACCGTGGAGACGGGTCAGCTTGGAAGAAGAGGGAGTCTTTTCCTATTTCTCGTAAAGCAACTTAACAAGCCACAGCCATTTCTAAGATCTCCTAAAGGTGCCATAAATGCTGGTAATGGCCATGCCTAAGAGAGGCCTCAGTGAGGTCTGGATCCTGCCTCCTGCTCAGGAACACCCTACTCTTAACCTGGTGAGATGCTATGGGAAGCATGTTTGGCCGTCTTGACATCACACGGAGCCACCTCCCTTGTCTCTCCTGGTTACAAGTTTTTTTAATTTGTTTTAAAATTTTAATTCCAATATAGTTAATGTACAGTGTTACATTAGTTTCAGGTGTACAATGTAGTGATTCAACAATGGTATTACTGAGTGTCTTTCATGGTAAGTGTTCTCTTTCCCCCATCCCTCTACCCACCTCCCCTCTGGTAACCATCAATTCCCTGTGGTTAAGAGTCTCTTTCTTGGTTTGTCTCCCCCACCACCCTCCCCAGATTTGTTCGTTTGTTTTGTTTCTTAAATTCCACATACGAGTGAAATCATACCAGTATTTTTCTTTCTCTGACTTACTTCACTTAGCATGATACCTTCTAGACCCATCCATGTTGTTGCAAAGGGCAAGATCTCAATCCTTTTTTTATGGCTAATATTCCCGTGTGTGTCTATATAAAATCACCTCTTTTTTAAATCTATTCATGTATCAGGGGACACTTGATTTGCTTCCATATCTTGGAATTAAATAGTGCTGCAAGTAAACATAAGGGTGCATGCATCTTTTCAAATTACTGTTTTTGTATTCTTTGGGTAAATACCCAGTAGTGAAATTACTGGATCATATGCTAATTCTATTTTTAAATTTTTTTTTTTTTTTTTAAGAAACTCCATACTGTTTTCCACAATGGTTATCCAAGTTTGCATTCCCACCAACAGTGCATAAGGGTTCCTTTTTTCCCCCCACATCCTTTCCAACACTTGTTGTTTCTTGTGTGTTGATTTTAGCCACTCTGACAGGTGTGAGTTGTTACCTTGTTGTGGTTTTGATTTTGCATTTCTCTGATGAGTAATGTTGAGCATCATGTGTCTGTTGGCCCTCTTTATGTTGTCTTTGGAGAAATGTCTGTTCATGTCTTCTGCCCATTTTTAATTGGATTCTTTGGATTTTTGGTGTTGAGTTGGTATATATCTTGGATATTAACCCCTTATCGGATATGTCACTTGCAAGTATCTTCTCCCATTGAGAAGATTGTCTTCTCCCATTGAGTATGTTGTCTTTCTTTGTTGTTGATTATTTCCTTTCCTGGATGGAAGCTTTTTATTTTGATGTCCCAATAGTTTATTTTTGCATTTGTTACCCTTCAGAGACATTTCTAGAACAATGTTGCTATGGCCAGTGTCAGAGAAATTACTGCCTGTGCTTTCTTCTAGGATTTTTATGGTTTTAGGTCTTACATTTAGGTCCTAATCCATTTTGAATTTATCTTTGTGTTTGGTATAAGAAAGTGGTCCAGTTTCATTCTTTTGTCTGTAGCTGTCTAGTTTTCCCAACACCATTTGTTGAAGACACTGTCTTTTTCTCATTGCCTACTCTTGCTTCCTTTGTTGAAGATTGACCATATAATTGTGGGTTTTTCTGGATTCTCTGTTCTGTTCTATTGGTTTGTGTGTCTGTTGTGTGCTAGTATCCTACTTTTTTTTATCACTACAGCTTTGTAGTGTATCTTGATATCTCAGATTGTGATACCTCCAGCTTTGTTCTTTTTCAGGATTGCTTTGACTATTTAAGGTTCTTTGTGGTTCCATACAAATTTTACAATTGTTGGTTCTGGTTCTGTGAAACATGCTGTTGGTATTTTGATAGGGATTGCATTAAATTTGCGGATTGCGTTGGGTAATATGGACATTTTAAAAATATTTGTTCTGCCAGTCCATGAGCATGGAATATCCTTCCATTTTTTTGTGTCATCTTCACTTCCCTTTGTCTGTGTCTGATAGTTTTCAGAGTGCAGGTCTTTTACCTCCTTGGTTAAGTTTATTCCTAGGAATTTTATTTTTGATAAAATTGCATATGAGATTGTTATTTTCTCTCTCTGCTGCTTCATTGTTAGTGTATAGAAATGCAGCAGATTTCTGTATACTGATTTTGTATCCTGTGACCTTACTGAACTCATTTATGAGTTCTAGTGGTGTTTTGGAGGAGTCTTTAGGGTTATCTGTATATAGTATAATGCCCTCTGCGAATAGTGAAAATTTTACTTCTTTCCCAGTTTGGATGCCTTTTATTTCTTGTCTGATTGCTGTGGCTAGGACTTCCACTACTATGTTGAATAAAAGTGGTGAGATTGGACATCCCTGTCTTATTCCCGATTTTAGGGGAAAAGCTCCCAGTTTTTCCCTATTGAGTATGATGTTAGCTGTGGTTTTTCATATATGCCCTTCATTATGTTGATGTGTGTTCCCTCTAAACCTACTTTGAGATTTTGTCATGAATGGATATTGTATTTTGTCAAGTGCCTTTTCTGCTTCTGTTGAAATGATCATATGGTTTTAATCCTTTCTCTTGTTGATGTGATAGATCATGTTGATTTTGTGAATGTTGAACTGCTCTTGCATCCCAGGAATAAATCCCACTTGGTTGTGGTGGAAGATTTTTTTAAATGTATCATTGGATCTAGTTTGCTAATTTTTTTTTTTAAGGATTTTTATTTATTTATGACAGAGGGATAGCGGGAGCGGGAACACAAGCACAGGGGAGTTGGAGAGGGAGAAGCAGGCTCCCTGCTGAGCAAGAAACCCATATGGGGCTCCATCCCAGGACAATGGGACCATGACCTGAGCTGAAGGCAGATGCTTAACTGACTGAGCCACCCAGGTGCCCCAAGTTTGCTAATATTTTGTTGAGGATTTTTGTGTCTGTGTTCATCAGAAATATTAGCCTGTAGTTCTCTTTTTTTGTAGCATCATTGCCTGATATCAGGGTAATCTGGCCTCACAGAATGAATTTGCAAGTTTTCCTTCTGTGTTTTGGAGTAGTTTGAGAAGATACTAATTTTTTCTTTAAATGTTTAGTAGAACTCATCTGTGAAGCTATTTGGCCCTGGACTTTGTTTGTTGGGAGTTTTTTGATTACTGATTCCATTTTATTGCTAATAATCAGTCTATTCCAATTTTCTATTTCCTCCTGATTCAGTTTTGGGAAATTGTTTCTAAGAACTTGTCCATTTCTTCTAGGTTGTCCAGTTCTTTTGGCATATACTTTTTTTTTTTTTTTTATAACATTCCCCTACCTTCCTTTATATTTCTATGATGTCGGTTGTTATTTCTTCTCTCTCATTTCTGATTTTGTTTGAGTCCTTGTTTTGGTGAGTTTGGCTTAAGGTTTATCGTGGTTACCAGTTTTAATGGGCATGTTAATGTCTGTGCATATAAATCCTATTTGTAAGCCTTTGTTATATTTAAAATATTTCCTGCTTCATCCCCATGCTGAACTGGCATTTTAGCTTATCAGAAACAGTAGTATTCAGGTAGAACTCAAACCTAGTTTCATTCGGGGGCAGTATTTTTCACAAGTGTTTGCATTGCAGTTACAGTGTGAATCCTACTCATTCACAGAGACTGTCTCACATAACTTGCCACAGCATCTGTACTTTGATACTACATTTGCTCCTTGTTATTGATAAGATTGAGCAGGTACTTTTGTCCCCAGTTTATAACAGAAGAAACTGTGGAAGGGGGAGGTTAAGTGGCTTGACCCAAACAAATTAAATGTTTGAGTCAGGGCTAGAAAATGGGTTCTCTCTTTCTTGCTGGAATTAATCAGGCTGGATTGGTCTCCCGTGACAAGAACACCGGAGGACAGTGGTCCTCAGATCATAATTCAGAGGTGAGAGTAGTCCTGGCTAAGGGAGGTGTGGCCTTCTTCCTCCCCTGGCCAGGTGGCTCCCCTTGTCCCCATGTCTCAGCCAGGGTGCAGGTGGCTGTCTCTTTAACAAGGTGACCCTGAAGTTGACACATCCCTTCAAGTCCTATCCGTTCTAGTGCTTGGAGCTTACCCAGCATTGAGGGAGCCTGGGAAGTATAGTCTCTACTGGGGGGGGGGGGCACATGGCTGGTTACAAGTAGGGAGGCAAAGGAGCAATGGGAAGACACCAGGGTATGGTCTACCACATTAGTCACTGTCCCTTCTTGGTGCAACATTAGGGGGTGTGGGGACACTGGATGAGTGCTTAGCTAATGAAGATGGATAGTGAAGGGCTACCACAGAACATTTTAGGATGTTTTTTTACTGTGGCTCTAAATTAATCAGACCGTGTTTATGTACATATGCTTGAATGTGCTTCTTGGGTCCACTTCCTTTGCTCTTTGCTGGAGTGCTTTGCTGTCCAGTTATGGTTGGTCCCTGTAAGGCTACCTAGGTGAGTCCAGCTTGTGATGAAGGTCCATTTTTGCAGCTAACTTTGAACCCCAAACGAGGAGGAAGTTGATTTACCTATCATCAGGTTTTAGAAGAAAGATTTTTGCTTCTAAAAGTGACTGAGTGGAGCTCAAAGAGAGGGCTGTGTAGGCTTGGGGAGTTTCCTGTACAGTGGCTTGAAATTTCTATTGCTCCAAAATTCTGTTAGGTCATTTGTGTTGGATGTGGGGCCCTCCAGCTTGTTACTTGAGAGCAAGATGCTCTTGAAGCCCCAGAAATCAGTTAGCATCTGACTTGCCCTTCTGCCCTGAACCCTTCAGCTAGGGCTGGTTCTTGTTCTCATTCTCCCTTGGGCTTAGCTCTGTCTCCCCATGCTTTTCCCAGGGTGGGAACCTTCTTGCCCCATTAAAGTAGGGGACAAATTGGGCCTTGCCCATCCAGGGAATTTGGAGCATTAGGAATCCTCTGAATTGAGGGGGTGGTCATGAACAAGCTGCTAGAAGGTTGTCTTTTAAGATGCCCACGAGTCCAGAGAAAATCTGAATAGAGTTGGTCTGTACCCAGATCCGGAGAGGATGGAGACTGGTTTGGGGGCCATGTTCATGAGGAGCTTCCTTCACTGCTCCATTCCTCTCCCTGAACTGCATGGGCTACTGGCTATCGCCAGTGTTGCTCAGAGAACGGATTCCTGCAGATACCTCCTTGGACAAATAGATCTCCTGGTCTTGCTGGAAGACCAGCAAGAGGGACACGTCTGGTTTTCCCACCGTCCCAACCATCACCTCCCTGTTGTGCCCACTCAGCTTAGAATGCACTGGATTGGGGGTTCCTCCACTCTGGCCCCACAGTGGACTGACACAGAACTTTGAAATACCCAGTGTTCAGATCCTACCCCAGAAATTTGAGTTAATTAGTCATGGGTAAGGCTTGGGCAGCAGTATCATCTTTTTATTTCTTTCCCTCTCCTTTTGTATTATCTCTTAGTTGAATTTGATGTTAAAACTGGGGTTGAAGATCCTGATCTTCAATTGGTTTTGGTGATTATTTTGTTCTTTTGCTTTTTGTGCGCTTCCCCCCCACCTTAGCTTTTTCTTCTGGCCATTGTCATTGTGATTGTGATTTCCTAGTCTAATCCTAATTTGCTACATAAAACCCTCTACATTTAGGTTTTAACACAAGGGAGAGATGTAAGCTTGGTCTATGATAAGAGATGCCTTGCTCAGTAAATATAAATAAATAAATAAAAATAAATAGAAGTAAATAGAAATGAACAGTAAATAAATAGAAATACCATTTACTGATAACTGCAACTTTACCTGGGGGAGCAACAAAAGAATTTAAAGGGAGTGGTGGGAAAAGAAGAAACAAATATGTATTTTTGAGGGTGAGTACTAAGGTTTTGGAGCTAGGGGGGAAAAGTCCTCAAAGGCAAATCACAGAGAAATATCGGGGGAGAGACTGATGAAGGAAACACCATGTGAATTTTTTTTTGTGGGTGAAAATAAGGCACTGCATTTATTTCCTCTGTAACAGTGGAAACTTGTTTTGTATATATACAGTTTTTTCTCTTCCCCTCTGGAAAGGAAGCATGCTACCACTCAGTACTTGAGAGGGTGAAAATCCCAGGTTTTGGTTGGGGTCTGGAAGCCTCGGCTTTGTTCTCTTGTCACTGGCCAGTGTTGGATTCTGCACTGTCACAGGAGATTAGTCCTCTAGGTGGCAGTTCCCTGGGGACAGGCAGTAGTGGTGGGGGGAGCCTGTAGCTCTGTGTAGAGCTGCCCTGAGGGGCAGGTTGGGCACAGGGCACCCTGTGTGGCTGCCTGCAGTGGAGACTACCCTTGTCCCCACCATCTCTGTAGCAAGAAGAAGCCCAAATGGGTCTGTGAAGGCCTCAGAGTTCAGTGTGTCAGACATTGTATGTGTGTATGCAAGGGTGTCTGTTGTTTTTAAAAATCAGAATCTTAAAAGGGGTTCAATGGGCTCTAAAAGGCAGCAAAGGCTTCTTATCATACGTAGGTTTGTGTGCGATAATAGGGGTGGCTGCGTAATGTAGCAGAGAATCTTGTGAGTTGAAATAGGGTTGCTTTCGGTCATTCATTCACTCTCCAGCAGCTTATGTCTAGCATGTTATTCTTCTTTTTTTTTTCTAAAGATTTAATTTATTTATTTGACAGACAGAGATCACACAAGTTGGCAGAGAGGCAGGCAGAGAGGGGAGGGGAGAAGCAGGCTCCCTGTTGAGCAGAGAGCCCGACGCGGGACTCGATCCCAGGACCCTAGGATCATGACCCAAGCTGAAGGCAGCGGCTTAACCCACTGAGCCACCCAGGTGTCCCATAGCATGTTATTCTATAATGAATAAGGCTCCACAGTTAAACTTTCCTGAAGATTTCTTGAAAAATAAAATGCTAGACACAGTGTATATAAACTTGAAGGCATTATGATGTTTCTTAAAGTATGCAATCTGATCACAGGCAAAAAATGTTTAAGGAGGATTGTAACAAAATGTATATGTAGATACCAGGACTGATACAATTCAAATAAATGGTCAGAACCAAGAGAAAGGGGAAAGGATGATATCAAATGAGCTGGGCTAGTGACGTTGTTGCAAATGAGCATCACAATGAAATCTGAGCTTCCTGGAAACCAAGGTAAAAAGAGAAACATGGTGAGTATTAGACTCCTTTCCTCCCCTTGCCCTTCTTTTCTTAGAGTTCTTTGAAGAAAGCACATGACTTCAGTGGGTGAGGGGTTAATGTCTAAGATTTTATGGCCTGTCTCCATGTATGTGCCATCCTCTGCACTTTTTACCAAACATATGGAAATGTTTTTCTTGCGACTGCTTTCTACTTAAACAGTTGTTTTTTAGGGAAAGTCTTTATGTGGGATACTTAGCTAATGGAATCCCAGCATGTGGTTCTCTGAGCTTTCTCCCCCATCTTTCTGAGAACTTGGGTGTTTTAGTTGCCAGGAATTGTACTAGCCAGCAGTGCAGGATCACACCCAGGACGTGGGTAGTGAGGAGGGTGATGGTGTGCTTTCCTTGAGGACCTCCCTGCATCAGTGATGATCTTCTGCTATGGTAATTTGGGATCCTGAGTGGAATTTCTGCTGGGATGGAGGGCCCTCTCACCTTGGGGAGCTGAGCTGAAGGAAGGCTCTTTGCTGTGTTCCGTCTGCACCTTGCCACTTTATAAAGAATTTTTTTTAACCTTCTTGCAAAGCACATTCACTTTGGGACTATTCATAAATGCCTCATAAAGGTGAAAATGTATTTTTTAATTTGGAATGAGACTCCTAGTAAAGCCTCTTTAGACTCAAATTACATTTACTTACCAAGCTTTCATTTTCTGTTCTTCTTCATTAAAAAAGTCATAAAAATTTGGGAATAGAAAAGACTTTTTATTCAATTTCTCATTTCCTTTCATATGTGTTCGATGGTTGTGTAAACTTTCCCACTTGAGCCGTTGCTAATAATAGCCATTATGCTGTGTTTGAAAACTAAAAACAAGGATCTCAATACAGAAATACTTCAAAATAGATTTCCTGGATAATAGTGTTTGATCTGGAGGAAAAGGTAGGGAACGAGACAGGCAGTGGAAAATGTTTAAATGCTGGCATAGGCATATAGAGAATTCTTAAACACTGTATCTCCTTTACAGCATTATCCAGAAATAGTATGTGGTGCAGACAGATGTTTCCTTATCTTCTTGGGTAGCTTGTGAGGGGAGTCTAATGCTTTGGCAGGTTTTGTGGTCTTAAGTGTTTGGTGTTTGTCCTCTTTTCTTTATAAGTACAAATCTGAGCGTTGACCTTAGAGAATGGGGTAAAGCTAGAATTGGGGCTTGATGAGTTGCTTTACACAACGAGGACTGTTTCAAGGGTATGGGTAATCTGCACAAATCAAGCTTCTTTTTGGTCCATTTGCGACTGCATCACATGAATATAGTTCAGTAGATTTTTTCCTTTGATTCGGAGAGCCTATTTAGGACGTCCTGATGTAAAATATAGACTGTTGTGATGTGCATGATTTTCGATGCTTCTCATTGCCCAGAGCAGTTGAGACTGCTGTACCAAGAGATGCTGTTCAGTGAGCCCCACATCAGGTGACTGGAACACACTCTGCATTACCCCTGGGGTGGGGGGTGGGGTGGGGGAGAGCTGCTGCTGCTTCTGATGAGGGCAGTTGCATGAAGTCCAGGCAAGAGAGGGGAGCCACAGGGAGACGCATGCTGCACAGCGGCCCTTGGCTTTCCTGAACAATCCTGGATAGACAGCCGAGCTCTAGTACCGAAAAACACACATAACTCAAAGTGGATGAGCTTTAAATAGTCACGTGTATACCTCCAGTGTTAGACTGTTTAGAAGTCCTTACAAATTGGCTCCTCCTACTGTTATTCCCAGGGATGAAATATTCTGAGGGATGGACAGTTTGGGGCTGAACTAATTAAAGGCTGTGTAAATACAAGGCATTTTAAATTAGCATTATAAACTAACTGCAGTATCTGCACAGTATTTTGCTTCAAAATTGTAAGCTTGCTGTCCTGTGGGCATTCTTTGGGCTAAAGACTCAAGAGCTCTCCCGCCGGAGGGCACAGTGAGAGGCAGCTGCCATGCATGAAAGGTGGTGGGGGATTAGAGATCCGTTTTAGCTTTTCTCACCTGCTGTGGTTGTAAGTCGGTGACCTTGTCCACAGGTCAGTCCTGGCACCAACTGTGGAAGGGCCGTGCGGCATTCTTTTCGTCGAATTAATTAGCATTCCCACAGTTGAACCTTAGCCAAATGGTTCCTTCATAATTGGCATATTTCTTCCCTGACATGCTGATAACCCAGTTATTGCTTCAAGGTTATATTAAAATGGTTTATTTGACTCTTCCAAACCTTAGTGTTTATGATGTCAGCACACCACCAGACTTTCTGAAATAGTTCTTTGCTTTAATGACGACGACAACAACAACAACAACAAAGAAAAGAAAGGAAAAAGAAAAAAGAAAAAAAACCCAAATAAAACAAAATAAAAAACCTAGAGAGAAGCATAAGTAATAACTAAGGGGGACAGAAGAGTTGAGGAATGCTAGCTCGATGTTTCTGCGACAAGCTGCCTAATATCTTTGAGCCTTGGTTTCTAAATTTGTACAAAAGGCATGAAACCTGGTTTTAAGGTTGTATTAGAGATTAAGTGAAGAGTCCTGTAAAGTGTACAGTTGATCCTTGAACAATATAGGGGTTGAGACACAGAAGTCTGCACGTAACTTTTGACTCCCCCAAAACTCAACTGTTAATAGCCTACTGTTGGCCTTATTGATAACATAAATGGTCAATTAACAGATATGTTGTATGTTATATGTGTTTTATATTGTATTATCATAATAAAGTAAGCTAAAGAAAAGAAAATGTTATTTAAAAAAAAAACATAAGGAAAGTACTGTACTGTAGTTATCAGGGGGAAAATGCTTGTGTGAGTGGAGCCGTGCAGTTCAACCATATTGTTTAAGGGTCCGCTGTACCTAGAACAGAGTATGTGCTCAATAAATACTCTGTTTTCCATTTCCTTTTTTCTGGATTTCAAGGATAGTTGTAAAACTTTTTTACGCATTTGGGAACATCCCTTTCTCTAGATGTAAGTGTCCTGGGCTGGTTCCAGTGTGTTCACATTTCTTGAAAATTAGAAGCTCAGATTGCATATGGCATTCTAGAACAAGTCCCACTCCTGCTTAGGTGATGGCAGGGAGATGACTTCATGGTTCCTACAGGCCTATTAATACATCCCATGTCGTGTTTGCTATTTTATGACAGTTCGTTGCTAATTCATCTTAGTTCCTCAGTTCCAGAACGGCGTGGTGTCAGAGACATGGTAACTCTGTCATTTTGACGAGGAGATGTTAAAACAGCTTTCAGTATAAGAATCTGCTTAGCACTGAGGTGCCTGGGTGGTTCAGTCGTTAAGCTTCTGCCTTCAGCTCAGGTCTTGATCTCACGGTCCTGGGATCAAGCCCTGCATTAGGCTCCCTGCTCAGTGCGGAGCCTGCTTCTCCCTCTCCCACTCGCCCTGCTTGTGTTCCCTTTCTCCCTATACCTCTCTCTGTCAAATAAGCTAAAAAAAAATCTGCTTAGCATTATAAAGCAATCACTTTGTGGCAAGGAGTCTTCACAAACTTCAAGAATTGACTAAAATAATTACCTTTATTTGTTTGTTAGTTATCAAGGCTAGAACATATATGAAACTTGAGTGATTGGTGCTGGAGAGAGTCCTTGTATGAATGGCATTTTGGCCTCCTTTCCTGGAGTGATGATGATGAGTTTCCTTGTGGCCATGGCACCCCGACCTACAGAGCACCAGGACCTTACTGCGGGGCTGCATGATTGATTAGAAGTACTAATATTCTCCTCTTTTCATCCTGCCTCACCCCGTTTTCATTTAGCTGCAAAGGTTAAGTTAGCCTCAGACTGGGTAAAGGAAATGGCAGGTGATGAGTGTCATAGTTCAGAATGACCAGATAATTCCAGAGATTTAAGAAAGGAGTTGTTTCTCAAGGGCCTATTAGGATTGGGCTGCTTTAGAGGCTGCGTGGGCACAGCAGTGATTAGAGGAGTTTTGTGGCTTCTCTAATTGCTCATGGCAGGTACTGGTCTCAAGCTCTGGAGAAAGTCACAGGGAGGTAAGAAATCTTGAGGAGCCCATGTGGCTGGATACCAGCTCCCTTTTCCATGGCAAAGGAGAGCCGTGTCTGTAACTTGGCACAGGACAATCCACCAAAGCAATTTGGACTCCTTTGGTACATTAACTTTATATTTTTAATTGAAACATTTCTTATCCACTTGAAAGTGTTTGTTCCAGTAGAACTGTGAGATGGTTGCTAAGCCAGATGTGTTTGTCTGTTGCCTGGCTGAGACAGGAGCCCTCTGGAGAACTCTGTTCATGAGAGAGGAGATAGAGGACAGAAAGCACCATGGTACTGATGTCTCGAAGCACTGATTTTGTCTGTCTGCCATGCCCTAGAGTGAGCTGGCTGGTAGTGGTTTTAGGCACAAAATCTACTAACAGACTTATTTTGAGAGCAGCATTGCCTTTATGTGTGAGTTTCTGAAATCTGGTCTTTTACGGTTGGCTCATGGCAAATGTCCTTTGTCAACCTCATGAAAGCATGTGATGTTAACGATATGTCTGGGAGATTCTTCAGCTACATCCCTGGTGGGGTGCCCAGTCTAAAGGAACCAGTAGTAAAACCACTAAAGATCTTCTTTTAGTGGAGACAGCAGCATGCCACTGAACAGTAACCTACCTTGCCACCACCGAGCTGCCCTGACGGCGGCTGTGGTGATGGGGGTTGAGGGAGAGGTATGTAAATGGAGCTTTTGTCAGGAAGAAATTTTGAAATGGGCCAGGTGTTTCTGGTTTTCTCAATAGAAAAACAGGGAGGGAGGGGATTCTTGTATAACCACCTCTTAGACCACAGACCTCCTTTTTTCTTTTTTAAATATTTTTTTAAAGATTTTATTTATTTATTTGTTAGAGAGAGAGAGAGAGTGAGCACAGGCAGACAGAGAGGCAGGCAGAGGCAGAGGGAGAAGCAGGCTCTCCGCCCAGCAAGGAGCCTGATGTGGGACTCGATCCCAGGACGCTGGGATCATGACTTGAGCCGAAGGCAGCTGCTTAACCAACTGAGCCACCCAGGCGCCCCCACAGACCTCCTTTTTACCAGCTCAGTGGTGATAGTATGAGGCAAGCAGCAGATTGAAAAGACATCTGTAGGTCAGTTTCTAAACGTTACCATTAATTGCAGTGTCAAATGGTACAATCCTATGGAAAAACATTTAGTAGCTACCAAAGATAATGAAAACATATTCATAAGACTGTGTGTGTTGATAATAATAAACACAGTGTTACTCATAATTGAAAACTGGAAACAACCTTGATGTCCATCACCCAGTGAATGGTTAAACCAGTTGTGGTATGATCTATACAGAGGAATACTGTAGGGAATACTACTATAAGGGAATTTTTGCAGGGAGGGGGGATATTTTGTATCTTTATTGTGGGAGGATTCCATGTGTATACTGTTGACAGAACACACTTAACTGTACATTCAAAGTGAGTATTTTAAGTAAATTATATCTCAGAGTTCATTTTTTTTAAGTTCCTATTAAAAAAGTAAAGACGCTTATGGCATTTCTTGGAAATATTACTATTAATTATGACCCTGTTTCTATAGGAAAGTGTTACTTTCCAAGCTTAAAAAACTAATTAAAAATAACTTTTGTACTGTAGTCTGTATAAAATTGGGGATTATCAGCACTTTAGCTTTGGTCCATTTTCATTCTTTTTAAATAGCATTTTGGATTATGTGCTAATTTCAAAGGCTTTTGGAGACTTAAAAGTATATGCTTTTTTGTTTTGTTTTAAATTTTTTTATAAACATATAATGTATATTTAGCCCCAGGGGTACAGGTCTGTGAATCGCCAGGTTTACACACTTCACAGCCCTCACCATAGCACATACCCTCCCCATTGTCCATAACCCCACCACCCTCTACCTACACTCTTCCCCCTAGCCCCCCTCAGTTTGTTTTCTGACATTAGGAGTCTCTTTTGGTTTGTCTCCCTCTAGATCCCATCTTGTTTCATTTGTTCTTTTCCTACCCCCTGACCCCCCACCCCCCACGCTGCATCTCCACTTCCTCATATCAGGGAGATCATATGATAGTTGTCGTTCTCCAGTTGACTTATTTCGTTAAGCATAATACCCTCTAGTTCCATCCACATCATCGCAAATGGCAAGATTTCATTTCTTTTGATGGCTGCATAGTATTCCATTGTGTGTGTGTGTGTGTGTGTGTGTATATATATACATATATATATATATATATATGTATATATACCACTTCTTCTTTATCCATTCATCTGTTGATGGACATCTAGGTTCTAGGTTCTTTCCATAGCTTGGCTATTGTGGACATTGCTACTATCAACATTTGGGTGCATGTGCCCCTTCAGATCACTACGTTTGTATCTTCAGGGTGAACACCCAGTAGTGCAATTGGTGGGTCATAAGGTAGCTCTATTTTCAACTTTTTGAGGAACCTCCATGCTGTTTTCCAGAGTGGCTGCACCAGCTTGCATTCCCACCAACAGTATAGGAGGGTTCCCCTTTCTCCACATCCGCCAGCATCTGTCATTTCCTGACTTGTTCATTTTGGCCATTCTGACTGGTGTGAGGTGGTATCTTATTGTGGTTTTGATTTGTATTTCCCTGATGCCAGGTGATGTGGAGCACTTTTTCATGTGTCTGTTGGCCATCTGGATGTCTTCTTTGCAGAAATGTCTGTTTATGTCCTCTGCCCATTTCTTGATTGGATTATTTGTTCTTTGAGTGTTGAGTTTGATAAGCTCTTTATAGATTTTGGATATTAGCCCTTTATCTGATAATGTTATTTGCAAATATCTTCTCCCATTCTGTCAGTTATCTTTTGGTTTTGTTAACTGTTTTCTTTGCTGTGAAAAAGCTTTTGATCTTGATGAAGTCCCAATAGTTCATTTTTTCCCTTGCTTCCCTTGCCTTTGGCGTTGTTCCTAGGAAGAAGTTACTTCCTAGGCTGAGTGGCTGAGGTGGAAGAGGTTGCTGCCTGTGTTCTTAAGGATTTTGATAGATTCCTTTCTCACATTGAGGTCCATCATCCATTTTGAGTCTATTTTCATATGTGGTATAAGGAAATGGTCCAATTTCATTTTTCTGCATGTGGCTGTCCAATTTTCCCAACACCATTTGTTGAAGAGGCTGTCTTTTTTCCACTGGACATTGTTTCCTGCTTTGTCGAAGATTAGTTGACCATAGAGGTGAGGGTCTATTTCTGGGTTCTCTATTCTGTTCCATTGATCTGTGTGTCTATTTTTGTGCCAGTACCATACTGTCTTGATGATGACAGCTTTGTGATAGAGCTTGAAGTCCGGAATTGTGATGCCACCAAGTTTGGCTTTCTTTTTCAATATTCCTTTGGCTATTTGAGATCTTTTCTGGTTCCATATAAATTTTAGGATTATTTGTTCCATTTCTTTGAAAAAAGTGGATGGGATTTTGATAGGCATTACATTAAATGTGTAGACAGCTTTAGGTAGCATAGACATTTTCACAATATTTGTTCTTCCAATCCAGGAGCATGGAACATTTTTCCATTTCTTTGTGTCTTCCTCGATTTCTTACATGAGTACTTTATAGTTTTCTGAGTATAGATTCTTTGCCTCTTTGGTTAGGTTTATTCCTAGGTATCTTATGGTTTTGGGTGTAATTGTAAATGGGATTGATTCCTTAATTTCTCTTTCTTCTGTCTTGTTGCTAGTGTAAAGAAATGCAACTGATTTATGCGTGTTGATTTTATATCCTGACACTTTACTGAATTCCTGTACAAGTTCTAGCAGATTTGGAGTGGAGCCTTTTGGGTTTTCCACATATAGTATCATATCTGCAAAGAGTGATAGTTTGACTTCCTCTTTGCCGATTTGGATGCCTTTAATTTCTTTTTGTTGTCTAATTGCTGAAGCTAGGACTTCTAGTATTATGTTGAATAGCACTCATGATAATGGACATCCCTGCTGTGTTCCTGACCTTAGCGGAAAAGCTCTGTTTTTCTCCATTGAGAATGATATTTGTGGTGGGTTTTTCATAGATGGCTTTGATAATATTGAGGTATGTGCCCTCTATCCCTACACTTTGAAGAGTTTTGATCAGGAAGGGAAGCTGTACTTTGTCAAATGCTTTTTCAGCATCTATTGAGAATATCATATGGTTCTTGTTCTTTCTTTTATTAATGTATTGTATCACATTGATTGATTTGCGGATGTTGAACCAACCTTGCAGCCCTGGAATAAATCCCACTTGGTCGTGGTGAATAATACCTTTAATGTACTGTTGGATCCTATTGGTTAGTATTTTGGTGAGAATTTTTGCATCTGTGTTCATCAGGGATATTGATATGTAATCCTCTTTTTTGACGGGATCCTTGTCTGGTTTGGGGATCAAGGTGATGCTAGCCTCATAAAATGAGTTTGAAAGTTTTCCTTCCATTTCCATTTTTTGGAACAGTTTCAAGAGAATAGGAATTAATTCTTCTTTAAATGTTTGGTAGAATTCCCCTGGGAAGCCGTCTGGCTTTGGGCTTTTGTTTGTTTGGAGATTTTTGATGACTGTTTCAATCTCCTTACTGGTTATGGGTCTATTCAGGTTTTCTATTTCTTCCTGGTTCAGTTTTGGCAGTTTATATGTCTCTAGGAAAGTATCCATTTCTTCCAGATTGTCAGATTTGTTGGCATAGAGTTGCTCATAGTATGTTCTTATAATTGTTTGTATTTCTTTGGTGTTGTGATCTCTCCTCTTTCATTCATGATTTTATTTATTTGAGTCCTTTCTGTTTTCTTTTTGATAAGTCTGGCCAGGGGTTTATCAGTCTTATTAATTCTTTCAAAGAACCTGCTCCTAGTTTTGTTGATTTGTCTTACTCTTTTTTTGGTTTCTATTTCATTGATTGCTGCTCTGATCTTTATGATTTCTCTTCTCCTGCTGGGTTTAGACTTTCTTTGTTGTTCTTTCTCGAGCTCCTTTAGGTGTAGGGTTAGGTTGTGTATTTGAGACCTTTCCTGTTTCTTGAGATAGGCTTGTATCGCTATATGTTTTCCTCTCAGGACTGCCTTTGCTGTTTCCCACAGATTTTGAACCGTTGTGTTTTCATTATCATTTGTTTCCATGGTTTTTTTCAATTCTTCTTTAATTTCCTGGTTGACCCATTCATTTTTTAGAAGGATGCTGTTGAGCCTCCATGTATTTGTGCTCTTTCCACATTTCCTCTTGTGATGAGTTCTAGCTTCAGAGCATTGTGGTCTGAAAATATTCAGGGAATGATCCCAATCTTTTGATACCTGTTGAGACCTGATTTATGACCCAGGATGTGATCTATTCTGGAGAATGTTCCATGGGCACTAGAGAAGAACGTGTATTCTGTTGCTTTGGGGTAGAATGTTCTGAATATATCTGTGATGTCC
>RCUC01144211.1:0-23198 GCA_003697995.1 Taxidea taxus jeffersonii | reverse complement strand
TTTAAAAAAAAAAAAAAGAGAACAGTCTCCAGGCAGGTAAAAAGAACTGGCTAAAATGTAATAACATCATTTGATATTTATTGAACTTCTAGTTATATTAATTTCTATTTATGGCAAATGATACTGGTTTTTCTTTTACAGTAATGATATAAAAATTAAATTTTGTTGTTGAAGTGAGTATATACAAAATAATAACACAGGTGGTATGCTGGTATTACAAAACTAAGAAAGTGGTATGCAAATAATGAGTTTGCACTAGACAGCAAGAAACCAAACAATATGGGACCCCTGGGTGGCTCAGTTAGTTAAGGGTCTGCCTTTGGCTCAGGTCAGGATCCCTGCTCAGTGGGGAGCCTGCTTCCCCCCGCTGCCTGCCTCTCCCCCTGCCTGCCACTCCCCCTGCTTGTTCACATTCTTTCTCTCTCTGACAAAAAATCTTTAAAACAATTAACTAAGGAAAAAAAAAATCGAATAAAAATTCCATCAATCCAACAGAAGAAGGAAAGAAACACCAAGAAGCTTGAAAAGCAGGAAATATAAAATAAGATGAAAAAAATAAATACAAACAAATTAAAAATCACAATAAAAATAATTGAGGTAAGTTTCCCTATCAAAATAGGGGCGCCTGGGTGGCTCAGTGGGTTAAAACCTCTGCCTTCGGCTCAGGTCATGGTCCCAGTGTCCTGGGTTCGAGCCCCGCATCGGGCTCTCTGCTCAGCAGGGAGCCTGCTTCCCTCTATCTCTGCCTGCCTCTCTGCCTACTTGTGATCTCTGTCTGTCAAATAAAAAAAATAAATTAAAAAAAAAAAAAAGTCAGGGGCGCCTGGGTGGCTCAGTGGGTTAAAGCCTCTGCCTTCGGCTCGGGTCATTATCCCGGGGTCCTGGGATCGAGCCCCGCATCGGGCTCTCTGCTCAGCTGGGAGCCTGCTTCCTCCTCTCTCTCTCTCTGCCTGCCTCTCTGCCTGCTTGTGATCTCCGTCTGTCAAATAAATAAATAAAAAATCTAAAAAAAAAGAAGTCAATCTATGAACCATTTATAAAAATCACAGCTAAAACAATATAATCATAGCAAAAAGAAAGCAAGTTTGGCAATTAGTATCTGGCAAAACAGAATTCAAGCCAAAAATAATTAAATGAGACAAAAAGGGATATTTTATCCTGAGAAAAGGCATGTTCTATTAAAAAGATATTGTAGTTATGAAGTTTTATATTCTAATGCCATTTTAGAATATATAAAGCAAAAATTTTTAGAAATATGAGAAATTGGGACGCCTGGGTGGCTCAGTTGGTTAAGCGGCTGCCTTCGGCTCAGGTCATGATCCCAGCGTCCTGGGATCGAGTCCCACATCGGGCTCCTTGCTCGGCAGGGAGCCTGCTTCTCCCTCTGCCTCTACCTGCCTCTCTGTCTGCCTGTGCTCGCTCTCTCTCTCTAACTAATAAATAAAATCTTAAAAAAATAAAAAAAAAACTAGGAGAAATTGACAGATTCAAAATCATCTTGGGAGGCTCTCACACTTCTCTGAAATTAACAGCTCGGGGGGCACCTGGGTGGATCAGTGGGTTAAGCCTCTGTCTTCGGCTCAGGTCATGATCTCAGGGTCCTGGGATCGAGCCCCGCATCGGGCTCTCTGCTCAGCAGGGAGCCTGCTTCCCCCTCTCCCTCTGCCTTCAGCTGAGCCTGCATGTGCTCTCTCTCACTCTCTGCCAAATAAATAAATAAAATCTTTAAAAGATAAAGATGAAAACAGTAACTACATAAATAAAGGAACTTTTAAGTTGTGAAAGACTGTGGAGCACACCTTTATACTAATAAATTTGAAATGAATGTTTTAGATGAAATGAGTTCTTTCTAGGAAGAAATTACCAAAAATGACTCAAAAAGAGATTATTTAAGTGAAGACATCAATAATCATTTTAAAAATTGAAAAGGTAGCTAACCATCTCCCCTTGAAAATGGTACTCAAACAAGATTCAGTCTTGACTAAATTTATGTCTATGACTAAATTTTAGCAAAGTTTCAAGAAACAGATAATAATCTATTTGTTCTGTTGGTATTTTTAGGTTTCAGAGCATAAAAAGACAGAAAGCTTCCCAACTCAAGCTGCTAAGCTACCATAACTGTTATAATACAAAGGACACTAAAAAATAAATCTATTGATTAAACTTGTTTATGGAATATATAAATACAAAATAAAAATCTACAAATCAATCTAGCAGTCTGTTAAAAGAATAATACATTATGAACAAGCAGGGTTTATCCCAAGAATTTAAAGATGATTCATCAATAAGTCCATTACTATATTTTACTTTATTAGCATGTTAAGAAAGAAAAAGCCCATATCATCTCAATGGATGGAAAAAATCCATCTCATAAAACATCAAAACTCATTCCAGATTAAAAAGGAAAAACAAAAAACTCAGCAGTTCCAAAAGGAAACTTATTTAACTTGATAAAAGTTTATCTACCGTAAACCTACAGAGTAAACCTCATACAACCCCCATTCGTGCCGGTTTATCAATTTACTGCCTCTCAACTCTAATGCATCCTTCACCGGCCAACTTTGTCTACCAGGATGCTTGCTCTAACTTGGTTCTTTTGCCCCCTGGCACATTGATAAGCCTTGTCAGTAGAGGGCGCTGAAGGGACATGACAGGAGAGCGTCTCTCCTTTGTTCGGGTCTTTCCTCTTTTGTTCCTGGGGCACAGGGCTGACAGTGGCATATGTGGGACACTGATGCCACTTATTCACCAACAGGTTTTGTGGACGCAACAGGAGGATTCTTGCTTACCAAAGAACCCACCATTCCCAGTTTTTCCACTTTATCCCACTACCTATGAACCTGCTCTGACCCAGGGCAACGAAGCAAACATCTCTGTTCCTCCCTTCCTTGGATACCCTCCTTTGGGGAGGTTTCTTTAGAGTTCTTTCTTTAGGGTGTTTCTTTAGAGTTCTCTTTTATCCTTTCTTTGTAGCCAATCCCTTGCTCTCAGTTAATGATTCTTTAGCTAAACGTTCCCTGCTGAAAGAACTGTTGTGTTTTCTGTCACCTAACTGAACAGTGATTCAAAACTGGTACCAAAAATAGCTTCTGTCCCACCTCATTCATAAGTCCTACTAAGGCACCCAAAGTCCTTGCTTTGTCCTGTTCAGCAGATAGAATCAGCAAGGGGACTACTACAATGTTTTGTAGGAAGTCAAAGCAAGCAAGAATTCTGCAGACTATATTATGGCAGAAAGAACAGAAGAGACACAGCCCTGCTGTGGGGCTGTAAGGATGTACGGTTGACCCTGCCAGGTAAAAGCTAACTGCTTCTGGAGGTTTTTCCAAACTGGGTTGGAGACACAAGCTTTGGTCAGCCGCCTACCAGTGGCCAGTGGCCTCTAAAGAATTTCTCCAGTTAAGATATTACACCTGGAACTGTAACTGCAGTTGAAGTCATCACCTGATTGCATTTACAATAGTCTACAGTCATTATCCAAGATCATTCAACTCAACAGGCCACACTGCTTAGCTAAATGGGGATATGGTAAGTATCACTACCTCTGCTGCTTTATTTTTGGTTGGCACTGATCCCTGCCTTTGCAGTAGGGGTGCAGCATCTGCTTATGACTTACTATGTTGGTGGGAAGGGAAAGTTCCAGAGTCTTCTACTTGGTCCTTACTACCATAATGGCCCTCACTCCATAGATCAGAGAACCAATGTGGAAATTCTGTCTGTTGCCGAGTATGTCTATTCTAATTCTATGTTCAGTAATGGGAAATAACTACAAGTGGATCCACAGAACAAGTGGGCCCAGAGTAAAGCAGATCCACCAATCACCTGAGCACTATAATCCCTCATTTTGAGTAGAGACGACCATGGTGTTGTTTCAGGTCCCTAGGAATTAATATAAAATCAGAGCCAATGTTTAGTAATCTGAAGGAGTCTGGATATTTTCTGTTTTCCAGTGTATAGTAACTCTAATAAATAGCCACAGATCCCTATGAGTAGGCTTAGGGGAAGATTCACAGTATATACCTGCCATAATACTGTAGAG
Organism: Taxidea taxus jeffersonii; assembly: GCA_003697995.1. NCBI lineage: Eukaryota > Metazoa > Chordata > Mammalia > Carnivora > Mustelidae > Taxidea > Taxidea taxus. The sequence continues at coordinate 19,159 of RCUC01144211.1, read as the reverse complement.
TTCATCCTCAGGGGGACCTGGCCCTTTCAGGTAAGTGGATTTGGTCTTTGAATTGATTTAGTTCTGGAAATTGGAGGAGAAACCATGACTCTTCGTTGTGGTTTTGGCTTCTAGACCTGGACTTTCTTCTGTTACATACATCAAGTAATTCTTTATCAGGCTGCTCATCAGTTTTGTTCATTGGGGTACCATGATTAATTAGCCATTGCCAAATATCCCTATGGGCAAAGGCATTCTGATTTCCAGTACATCCTTGCTGCCCTTCATGGTAAATGTGTTCACCTTTCTTTGGCAGTTAAGTGCTGCCTCATGTCCTCTGGCTCTCCAGGATCCCATCATCACCACTGAAAGCAGGGAAGCCATTTCAATGATGATGTCACCCATGATCTTACCTGGCCTACCTAGGAAAGCAACCAAAGACCTTTTGAGGATGTGAGTGCTCCCCTCACGAACAAATTTCTCAATGTCTTAGTATAGGAGTGTCCTCTGGGAAGAAATGTCTCACACAAACTCATTACATGTAGGTGTTCAGCAACAGATCTGTAGGTCACACAAATTCACTCTGATACTCGCATTTCCCTAAGTCTTTGGATTCTCTCCACCAAATCCTAGTAGGGAAGCTGTGGCATCTCCACCTCATTAAATATGGGCCACTGCCGAGTCCCTGAGTCCAGTTTCAAGTGAACCATTAGAGTCACCTCCAGCTTCACAAGCTATCACATGGGATCCACAATCTCTAGTAAGTATGTCCCTATCAATGAACTTGACTCAGTCTAGCGTTATATCCCACCCTCGCTGGTCTAACACCCTTAGAATCCATTCCCACACATGTCTCTCAATTACAAGCAAAGTCTTGTAATTCTTTAGGTTTATAAGCTATTTCACTCAGAATTATAGATATCTGAATTACCTGTACCCTGAAACTTGCCGAGATTTGACTCTAGTTATGGGTCCAGGGGCAAGAGGAGTAATTGTGCTGGGTGTTGAGAGTGAGCATCTGACTTAGATGAAGTTATTACTACGGCATTTTCACGGAAAGTAAGACTAATCTCCTCAGACCCTCAAAGTCATACTACTTCCACTGGGAAAGGAGGCTCAGAGTTACCTGGAAGATCAAATTATCAGTTACTTCTGAGTCCATCGAGATATTCCTATTATGAGTTTCAGCATCCCATTATTTCCCAATGAATGCCCTAACCTGCACATGAGAACCCAGGATGGACTATGAATTCATGTGTAATACTGACTGAAATACCACTAAAACCAAAAATAGAACAATGGTGCTCCACTATCACTACTAATCAACATTACACTTGACACTCAAGCTATACAATAAACCACAAAATGGAAGCAGACATATAAATAACAAAAAGGAAAATATAAAATTGTCTGCAGTCGAAAAGATTTTCTAGATAGCAAATCTAAATGAATTAACTGAAAAACATTAAAACTAATATGAGAGGGCATAAGGCATCTCCAGCGATATGCAAAAATGAATAGACTTTCCATATACCATGCATTTACGGACATAGCTAAGAATGTTTATCACTGTTACACTAGCAAAATTGGAAACAACCTGAATGTCCACTGGCAGAATGGTTAACTAAATTTTGGTCTACCCCTCAATGGGATATTATATAGCAGTTGTACTGCTATTGGAAACAGTAAGACAAAGTATATTTTTAAAAAAGATTCTGGAACAATACATATAGTATGATCCTATCTATTTATGTCGCAAATATTAACAAATAAATAAATAGATGGATAGATAAATACTAAAAACGTAAGTATTTAGGTACATAAACCAGTATGTATATCAAGAAAAAGATGTGGAAGAACTACTGGAATAATTTGGGGTGATTATGAGAGCTTTCACTCTTTCTTTTCAAAATCTATGTATTTCTGTGCTGTCTCAAATTTTTCATTGAAAAATATTTACGTATTGCTTGTGTTATTGGGCTGAGGATCTGGGAAACACTGACTTTATCCATCCATTATCTATTCACCCACCAGCTCATCTGATTGTTATTAAACTGATAAGAACAGATACTACACTTGATCTTAGCCAAAAGGCCAAGAAGCGATCTGATTGTTATTAAATACGTGCTAACTATGCATCTAACACTGAACAAGGAACATGGTACATAATCCCTAAACTGCCTGGGTATAAGATCCCCTTCCTAATAGCCTACCAGATTTTTGTTTTTAGTAAAGCCCTGTGAGATAGAAGGTATAAATTACTTTCTTTAACCACAAATTTGGAACTGTTTACTGAAAATTTATTAGCTTTCTCAAAGGTAAACTGAATTGTAAGCAAGAAATTTTTTCCTTCTTCATCCAACAGGGATATTTTTTTTAAAATTCCACTCAGCTTAGTTTGTTATTAGTTTTAGAAATACTAATTAAAACCACTTCAGTCACATATAATTCACACGAGAAGAAATAAGATGAATAAAGAAATATATATTTTGTAACTGGAACACAAACCCATCAGAGAGTGGAAAAGTTGGGGGACTCACCTGCTGCTCTTTTCTAAGGAACGCTTCAATCTCCAGGTGAATCCTGTTCTCTTCTTCAGTTTTCAACCTCAGTTTCTGTGACAACAATAAACCAGTATCAGGAATTCTTGCCAGCAGGGTTCGGAATGAGAAATTCTCAAGATTAGAGGTGTAGCTGTGGCCAGATCTCAGTTTTCTTTGCCAGCTGAGATCCCAAAAATTCTGCCGTATTGCTCTAGGGTTGGCAAATCATTCCCTTTGACCCAGTTCATGTTCACAAACGTCGCTGGGCAACGTGTCGGGCATTGTGTGGGACACACACCAGTGCCCAGGACAAAAGGACCACGATCCACTTGCCTGGATAAAGTGATGTCAATTGAAGGAGAGAAACCATGCTTCAAGGGTACAAGGCTCTTAGGCCTAGAAAAGGAAATTCCAGAGTGCAAGGAAAGTTTGTAGTCAGGGTTGTCTGACTAACCCAGGGGAGTAAGCTTTCAAATAAGTGGGAGCCCAGAGAAAGCAGTCCTCCTCCCCAGGGATGACATGTTTGCTCCTTCCCACCTACCTACTGTTCATTTAGACATTGGAGCCTTCCTTTTCTAGTGAGGGTCTGCCCCTTGTTTCTTTCTCCTGCTGTTTTCCATGGTGACTTTCCAGCTTTATAAATTTATAAATTTATAAATTTGAATGAAATTCAGCTCTCTTGATTTCATATTTCTTAATGGAGGGATAAAAGATACCAGCTAGGCAGCAGCAAAAACCCACATTTAATAAGCATCTTGTTTTGCCTGCATTACCAGGAGAAATGGCAAGTGGTTTTATAAAATAAGGATAAAGTGACCAAGGGAAGAAAGTAAACTAATTTTCAAAGCCATCACAAAAAAAAACAGTGGATGTCAGCTACAGCCCATCAGAATCTCTGTCTGTAAATACACAAGACCTCATTCTGTTTTTACTTCTGGTCTCAAATGTGAGAGCTGAAGGAGAACTGAAGCAAAATTCAAGATACTCTCCCCCTCCTTCCTCCTCTGTTAGCTGAGGCAATATGAAGAGTGACAGCTCAAATGTGTTCATTCTTCATGCAGCAGTGATTACCTCTATCTCTTCCAGCAAAAGCTCCTCAGTTCTGTTACATTTCCTCTGGGTCTGGGAGATCTGAAGCTCAGTGTTTTTCTTCATATAGCGATTTTCCATATTGGTTTTTGCCTTCATCTCTTGCAACTGGTCCCTGAGGTGAGCAATATATTCATTCCGGCTCTGTAGAGGTAAGACCAAGTTTCTAAATTAAAATACATTCAGGGGGTGCCTGGGTGACTCAGTTCCTTGGGCATTCAACTCTTGATTTCAGCTCAGGTCATGATCTCAGGGTCATAAGATGGAGCCTGGCATTGGGCTCTCTGCTCAGTAGGGAATCTGCTTGAGATTCTCTCTCTCTTCCTTCCCTTACCCACTGCCCCTTCCCCCAGGCATGTGCACTCACACTCTCTCTCTCTAAAATAAATAAATCAGGGGCACCTGGGTGGCTCAGTGGATTAAGCCTCTGCCTTCCACTCAGATCATGATCTCGGTCGTGGGATCAAGCCCCACATCAGGCTCTCTGCCCAGCTTCCCCCTCTCTCTCTGCCTGCCTCTCTGCCTACTTGTGATCTCTCTCTGTGTCAAATAAACAAATAAAATCTTTTAAAAAATTAATAAATCATTTTTAAAATTAAAAAAAACAACATTCTACTTCCATTCAGTTCAGCCAGTGGCTAAAGCCTACCTTTTGTATTTATAAATCAACAAGAAAATGGATCTCTTTTTCTATTATTGCACTGTAGGAAGGTTAGCCAATAATCATGGTCTACATGATTATACATGAAACATGATTATACATGAGTATACATGAAAACGAAGCCTAAGTAGTTCTAAGCATCAGGAATGGGAGATTTTTTTCCTAGTACACTATTTGGGTAGTCTGTATACACAAAGATTTCCTATTACCATCTCATTTTGGTAGAAAGAGCACTGGTTTAAATGCTCAAAAGAACTGTCTTCTCATGCAAGCCCCCAATAGCTGTGTCAGCCTGGCCAAGTCAGTTAAACTCTGCAGGTCTTACCTGCTATAAAATAAAAACATTACTATCTGCCCTGTCTGGAATATCTCAGCAAGTGATTATGAGGAATTAATTAAGAATATGTAAAAACTCTTTGCAGGTCCCAAAGTGCTTGGCAATTTTAAGGTTTCAATATTCATTTATTTTTTTTTCAAAGATTTTATTTATTTATTTGTCAGAGAGAGAGGAGGAGCGAGCACAGGCAGACAGAGTGGCAGGCAGAGGCAGAGGGAGAAGCAGGCTCCCTGCCGAGCAAGGAGCCCGATGTGGGACTCGATCCCAGGACGCTGGGATCATGACCTGAGCCGAAGGCAGCCGCTTAACCAACTGAGCCACCCAGGCGTCCCAGTATTCATTTATTTTTTAAAAAGATTTTATTTATTTATTTGACAGAGAGAGAGAGAGATCACAAGTAGGCAGAGAGGCAGGCAGAGAGAGAGGGGGAAGCAGGCTCCCTGCTGAGCAGAGAGTCCGATTCGGGGCTCGATCCCAGGACCCTGAGATCATGACCTGAGCCAGAGGCAGAGGCTTAACGCACTGAGCCACCCAGGCACCCCTTCAATATTCATTTAAAAACTATTCATTCAGTACCATACTAAGCTAAATAGTGGAGACCTAATAGACGTGGTCTTTGTCTTCATAGAGTTTACAGTCTAGTGATAGAGATGTGATTAAAATAAAACAAACTTTTTGAGGCTCCAGGCTGGCTCAGTTGGTAGAACATGCACCTCTTGATCTCAGAGTAATGAGTTTAAGCCCACGTTGGGGGTAGAGATTACTTAAAAATAAAATCTTAGGGGCGCCTGGGTGGCTCAATGGGTTAAGCCTCTGCCTTCGGCTCAGGTCGTGATCCCAAGGTCCTGGGATGGAGTCCAGCATCAGGCTCTCTGCTCAGCAGGGAGCCTGCTTCCCCCTCTCTCTCTGCCTCTCTGCCTACTTGTGATCTCTCTCTGTCAAATAAATAAATAACATCTTTAAAAAAATAAAATAAAATCTTAAGGGGTGCCTGGGTGGCTCAGTCAGTTGGGCATTTGACTCTTGATTTCAGCTCAGGTCATGATCTCAGTGTTGTGAGATGGAGCCCCATGTTGGGCTCCCTGCTCAACAGGGAGCCTGCTTCAGGATTCTCCCTCCCTCTGCCCTTCTGCCCACTTGTTCTCTCTCTCTCTCAAATAAATAAATAAATCTTTTAAAAAGTTAAATAAGTAAATAAAATCTTAAAAAAGAAAGCAAACTTTTTTAAAGGCACAAAACACTCTTAAAGAATAGGACAACAGGCCATGGGAGAGAATAACAAGGGAGGCCCATATTAGATCAGGTAGTCTATAAAGGATTCTCTGAGAACGGAATGTTAAATCTGAATGGTAAGTATGGATATCACATGAAAAGTGCGATCAAGGAGGAGTCTAAGAAAATGGAAAAATAAGTGCCCAAGTCCTGAAGCAGCAAAAACCTGGATACATTCCAGGAACTGAAAGAAAACTCTGGAGACTATCCTGGCAAGGGTTGAGAGTGGGACAAGATGAGGCTGGAGAGGGAGGTAGGACGGACCATGTAGGACCTCCGAGGCACTCGTATGGAGTTTGAATTGTAATCCAAGGGCCATGGGAAGCCTCAGAAGGGTTTTAGTTGGGGAGATAACATCTGATCATTTGAGAAGAACAGACGCAGGAGTATTTCACAGAGAGATGACCAGTTAGCTGACAGCGTGACAAGCAAACACAATTACTAATGAAAACACACTGCTTTAGTCAGAGATCTCCATTTCTCTAAATACCAACCAACTTTAGTTCTGCCGTGTAAGCTGGGTGGGGTTAGTCTAAGCATTACAAGAAACAGCAGAAATCAGTCAGGATCATCCATAATGAAAAACAAACATGGTTTAAAGGATCACAGGCCCCTAAACTTTCAGACTTTCTTCTTCAAGTCATTTTGTCTGACTTCTTGGTGTAACTCTATGGAATCATTCCAATTATTCAGTTATTCCGCCAGTACCAAAGAGATGAGTACCTCTGGCCGAGAACATGTCACAAGCCCAGCTGGCTAACACATCGCAGTACTTCTTAACCTCTTACAAGCTGTAGGATTGTGGGCAATTTACTTAACCTAAGAGCTTTCTCAACTGTAAAATTGAGAAATCCTGTCAGTGCCTTGCACAACTTAGCTACTCAATAAATGTTCATTAAATGCATTTTAAGAAAGGTCTTTTTTTGGCTCACTTTTTCCCTTCTTTTTTTTTTTTTAAAGATTTTATTTATTTATTTGACAGAGATCACAAGTAGGCAGAGAGAGGGGGAGGGGGAAGCAAGCTCCCCGCTGAGCAGAGAGCCCGATGCGGGCTCAATCCCAGGACCCTGAGATCACGACCTGAGCTGAAGGCAGAGGCTTAACCCACTGAGCCACCCAGGCACCCACTTTTTCCCTTCTTTCTACACTCTCTTGCCTTTTCCTGTCTCTTCCCATGTTGCTTCCCTCCTCCCTTCTGATTCAAGCTGTATGGCAGTCAGTGATAAAGTCTGGGTTTCAAGGAAGTCTTGAGTCAGAGAGAAATGTGACAGCTTCACTTCCTCATCGGCTGGAATCTTTATACCTATCTAACCACGTAGTCTTTCTTTGACGCCCTGCTTATATGCCACTTAAGTCCAGAAAACCTTTTCTAGAAAACCTCAGCCCATATAAATAACTGCAGTTTTGTTTCTCACAGAATCTAACAGTGTTGAACAGGTAGGTATTATTAAATAGCATCAACACACAGATATACTTTCAAAGACTCAAGAAAATGTTCTGCTCAATTTTCTTTATCAAACCAAATATTGAGTCTTTCGGAGTAAAAATATGATGATCATAAATGCAGACTTAAAACTCTAGGAGTTTCTGCCTCTGGCAAGAAAAAGGTATTATGTTATGTAACCTAATAAGGTCTTAAAACATGGGTCTACAATTTCCCGGCTGACCTGTCCAGGCGGCCCCATAGCAACAGCATTTTTTTTTTAAAGGTTTTATTTATTTCTTATTTGACAGAGAGACAGATCACAGGCAGACCAAACTTGACTTACAAATCACCAACTGTCTTCAGATCTGTACTCGTTATTTGAATTCAGAGGAGCACAATTTAGTAATGGAAACAAGCAGCCAACCAATTACAGTAAATAAGGCTCCAACGGCTGCCACAAAAGTTTGAGCCAAAGGATTTTAATGGTGGCATCTGTTTTCAAAATTGAACACAAAGTAAAGATGAGGGTTTGGTTGGAGGGAAAAAGGAAAATGGGAATGTGGTCTATTTAAGTGGCAAAAGCCACAGGAAAAAATACAGTTCTGTATTAAGTTAACATCTGTAGTTGTCTGTCTACGACTAATAGTGGCAGTTTCTAGAATACTCTCTGAATAAACTCTGAGCTACACAGTCCCCCATTCTAAGACGCAGATGAAACAGATCCAGACTTGTAAAATTTCAGGTTCCAATTCCACCCATTCCTTCATTTCCATTTGAACAATTCCCTTTCCAATTGTACAAATTTCCTCTTCCCTTTTGTAATAAAGTTTCCGTACACCTTACTATCTTAACTGATCTCCTCTGAGTAAACTTTTATTTTATTTTTTTTAAGATTTTATTTATTTATTTGACAGAGAGAGAGATCACAAGTAGGCAGAGGAGCAGGCAGAAAGGGTGGGGGAAGCAGGCTCCCCGCTGAGCAGAGAGCCTAATGCGGGGCTCGATCCCAGGACCCTGAGATCATGACCTGAGCCGAAGGCAGAGGCTTAACCCACTGAGCCACCCAGGCACCCATGAGTAAACTCTTTTAAATGTAATGCCTAATACTATACACAATATTATACATGTCTAACTACAACAGAGGACAAGCGAGTATTTTTTCCCTGTTGTATAAACACTATAGAGTGCCACAAACTACAGTAATCAAAACAAAGAGGAAGCACTTCAGATGCTTTTCACAAGACTGGTCATGATTGTCAGGCTTCTGAGGACAATCCAGTAGAAGCAGCACTGTAAAAGGAAGACTCTGTGAAGTCTACAGATGATGGGAAGGCAGACAGCTTTTAAAACTGCTGTTACTGGGGTGCCTGGGCGGCTCAGTGGGTTAAGCCTCTGCCTTCAGCTCAGATCATGATCTCAGGGCCCTGGGATCAAGCCCCACATCAGGCTCTCTGCTCACCAGGGAGCCTGCTTCCCCTTCTCTCTCTGCCTGCTGCACTGCCTACTTGTGATCTCTCTCTGTTAAATAAATAAAATCTTTTTTTTAAAAGTGCTGTTACCATGGGGCCACCTGGGCAGCAGAGTCAATGGAGTGTCTCACTTTGGCTCAAGTCATGACCTCAGGGTCCTGGGATGGGCTTCCCGCTTAGTGAGGAATCTGCGTGCCCTCTGCCCCTCCCCCTACTTGTGTTCCCTCTCCCTCTTAAATAAATAAATAAAATCTTTTTTTAAAAAATGCTGTTACTACCACAAAAACTGGTAAGACCCTAGCCTGAGGGATTCATGTTAGAACCTGGCTAAGCCTCTAATGAAACTTTTGAAGACAAGTTAGGTCTTCACAATTCTCAACTTACAAGAGCCTTCTAAACAAAATGAGGCCTTTCATTTCCCTTTTGCCTCCTCTTGGAGTCAGTTCAGGGCTCTAATAACAGGCTTGTGAATTCTGATGTCTATTACTTATCATACACCGGCTTTGAGTTGCTTGTAAATTAGCAAACGTGCCTTCTATATCTTCATTTACTTCTTTAACCCATTTTGGAGCCTAAAGTTCATCAGAGTCAGCTCAACCTGTTGTCTTCGGTACTCAACTCTATATCCAGTCCTCCCAAAAAGGAAATTAGTGTCATCAAAGAGTACAAAAAGTTGAGAGGCTAAGTGAAGAAAAGAACTGTGTAACATGCAAAAGTTAGTAATAGTGTGGCCAGAGAAAAACCAAAGTATGGTTTGGAGGATGGAGTAGTTCAGGCCTATTTTAAAATAAGAAGCAGGGGTGCCTGGGTGGCTCAGTTGGTTAAGTGTCCGACTCTTGATTTCAGCTCAGGTCATGATCTCAGAGTCATGAGATCGAGCCCCGGAGTCAGGCTCTGCACTCAGCAAGGAGTCTGCTTGAGATTCTCTCTCTCCCTCTGCCCCTGCCCCCACCCCAAGAGCACATATTCTCTCTCTCAAATAAAGAAATCTTTAAAAAAAATTTAAATATGATGCAAAGCTTCTGCATAGCACTGAGCTTTCCAAAGTATAGTCAGTGACCATGGATGGCAATGGGATTGCTGAATAAAGATCCAAAAGCTGAGGAATTAGTGGTGCTACCATTGGCTTAGGGCCACCCAGTCTAGACACTCATGTGAATCTGGATCTAAGAAATTTTAGGGTTATAGGGCATCCAGCTTTGTGCCCTTTGGCTTCTTCTGTAACCAATCAAAATGAGTTGGAATGGGTTCATATCCTTCACTGTTACCACAATTAACCTCAATAATCGGGGTAAAACTGAAGTAAATGAAGGACTCTTCTTTATCAGCCAACCTTCTCCTTGATCCTTCAAGGAATGTATATATATATGTAACACATGTATGTACATATATGTATTTATATATAATTGTATATAAACAAATACTATATAAAATTTATAAATTATATATATATAATTATATATTTTATATATTTACATCAATATATAAATTTAAAGGAAATGAGAATCCCTAGGCCCAGGAGAAAAATAAATCCTCTGTGGCATTCTGTTTTGAGAATATCTCCCCAATGCTAAATACCTCAGTGGCAGCTCCAGTACTAGAAAGGTTTATGGTATGTTCTAGAGGCAGCAGGATGAGGTAAGGGTAATTGCTTAAAGAAACTCCTAGTCAACCTAAAGCCACAGGTCTGGAGCAGATTAGATATAGCCCTAAGAAGCATAACAACAAAGATTACAGACCCAGAACTTCAACATGTTCCAAACCCTGACCTCCAGGGACAAGGCAGATGTCTTATAGGATGAGTCTCCCCCATGAACAGGACACCCACTGATGGTGTTTGCCCAGAGAAGCGTGACTTACAAGGCCCTCCATAATTTGTTGCCATCTCCCATTCTACGTTCATCTATGTTATCCTCTCCCTTTCTCTCCAAACTTCAGCAGCCATAAACTGGCCTTCTTCTAGTTCCTTAAAAATCCCAAGTTCTGTCTCCTAACTGAATATTTAGAAGTTCAACTATTACTATTGCCAATAAGTTCCTACCAGTATGACCCTCACACAACTAGTAACTATAAACTCTGGGCTCAATACAAAAGGCAATTACATAAAAACACTGGAGTGTACAAAATCAGGCAGATTCTGGAAGGAGGAGACACATGTTAGAGAGGTGCAGCATGTGCTGAGTTTCCAACTTTCCATGACCTTGATTAGACCATAGTCAGCACTACAGAGTGGAGGGTAGCAGGGGATTGTGTAAAACAGTGAGAACCCTCATTCAAAACACCGCAGTTTTCAGACTGAAGAACCAGAAAACAGATTTTTGGACAACTACAGCCAAATAGTTTTCAGTAATGCTGAAAAGGAGAGAGAAAGCTTCACATTTGGTGTATAAATTCTGTGCAAATCTTTGGCTCCCTCCTGAGGCACACTGGTGCCAGGAAGAACATAGGCAGCCCTGCTAAGGAGAAAAGGACATGAACTGAGGTGAGCTACTGCCCAATGTCAGTGAGAGTTTTTAGTTTTAATTTAATGGAGTTAACTGACCACTAAAACAAACATGTCAGTACACTCTGGGGGATAGAACAGAACGCAGAGCCTCTACAACATAATATTCACACTGTCCAGGACACATTCCAAAATGACTCCATATTGAAGAAAAAGAAAACTGTGAACCATTCTCAAGGAAGATTAACCTTAAGATGCCAAAGGTTGGAATTAGCAGACAAGGATTTTTTTTTTTTATTTTCTTGTCACATAATCTCTATACCCAACATGGGGCTTGAACTCACAACCCTGTTGGTAGGCTCTACCAATGAGCCAACCAGGCATCCCAATTCATAAGGATTTTAAACAAAGCTCAATAAAGAGCAATATGCTCATAATAAAAAACAAGAAACCTCAGCAGAGAAATAGAACTATACAAAAAGAACTAAATGGAAATTCTAAAACTAATTATCTAAATTTTAAAACAAAAAAAGTACTAGAAGGGCTTAATAGTAGAATGGAGATGATGAAAAGTCAGTGAACTTGAAGACAGACAAAGAGAGATTATTCAATCACATGAACAAAGATAAAAATTTTTTTAAGAAACAGAGAGACCAAAAGGTCACTATCAAAAAGTCTAAATAGGGATAATTGGAATTCTAATAGGAGTGCAACCATGAAACTTTAAAACTATCTGAAAACATACTGGCTGGGGCACCTGGGTGGTTCAGTTGGTTAAGTGCCTGCCTTTGGCTCAGGTTATGATCCCAGGGTCCTGGGTCAAGACCTGCATTTTGCTCTCTGCTCAGTGGCAGTCTCCCTCTGCTGCTCTCCCGGTTCATGCTCTCTCTGTCTTAATAAAATCTTTTTTTTTTTTTAGAAAGTCTTCTAACTTCTATATAAGAAATAATGAAGACTCCCTGCTCTGAAGCATCAACTTGTCCAAATAGCTAGGCAAAAGCCGTGTATTGTAACTTTCTGAACTGCTAAGTGTGTTAGAAATCCTAATAGAACTAATTTCTAACTGCCTACAGAGTATCCCAAGCATTGTTTTGTAAGGTTATTGCTTAAAACTTGGGATGCATTTTCTTATAGAGGTAAATTAGATGACAGGTTAGGTCCTAATGACCATCAAATCCACTCTGTACTTGAAATATAATACAGATGACTATCAAACCCAACCATCATGTATAAGAAGGTTTGTAATGTGCTTAATGTCCCATCCGGGACTACAGTCTGGCATTTGGGAAGCTGGAATACAAGAGACTGCCTGAGATAAGGTCTCCTATAGGAAGAGGTCGGTGGTACGCCTGAGTGCAATGGAAAGAATAAGAACAAACTCAGCATTCCCAAGGGCTGTGGTCTCCGCGAGTTCTTTGTGGACTTGCTTATATATCCCAGACAACTCTCTAGTTACTCTCTTTATACATTACTGTCTTTACTAAAGGCATCCCAGGAGAAACAACAATTTCTCATTTTAGTTTTTCTTTGCTTAACAAAGATGGCTTCGGGACGCCTGGGTGGCTCAGTTGGTTAAGCGGCTGCCTTCGGTTCAGGTCATGATCCCAGCGTCCTGGGATCGAGTCCCACATCGGGCTCTTTGCTTGTCAGGGAGCCTGCTTCTCCCTCTGCCTCTGCCTGCCTGTGCTCTCTCTCTCTCTCTCTCTCTCTCTCTCTCTCTCTCAAATAAATAAACAAAATCTTTAAAAGAAAAAAAAACAAAGATGGCTTCTACATGGCCATTTTGGCTCAGTGACTTCTGGTGTTGGCCCGGTGATTCTTACCTGCACTTCAGTTTGCCGTTCTCTTTTGACATTAAGTAGCTGTTTTTGAAGAGATCTTATCTGTTTTTTTCCTTTTTCCTCCCTAGAAGAAATGAGAATGATTTGTTGAGAGAGGTGCTTCTCAAACTCTAGTGTGCACGAGGCTCACCCCCAATGTTAAACAGATTCCTGGGCTCTACCCCCAGAGATTCTGATTTGGAAGGTCTAGGACAGGGCCCTGGAATTCACATTTCTAACAAGTTCTCAGATGTTCCCTGGGGTGCTGGTCCATGGAACACACTTTTTGTCACACTTTACAGATCACTGCAATTTGTTTTAGTAAAACAGAAGGGAGATTTTGGTGTATGGGTTGTACCTTATACAGCTGCTGCTAAGAAAAAGCGAAGAGGAGGAGGAACAGGATGGGGGGAAGGAAGGGCAGGACATTCTCTCGCACCTACCCATCCCTCTCCCACTTGGGGTCGGTTCAGCATTGAGTCCGAAGATTCCCTCCACCTTTTCTCTCACCCAAGTGTTTACCCTGATAAAATCTTTGCATGAATAATCTCATCTTGGTGGCTCTCAGAAGACATGACTTAACACACTTGCCATGGGCACACAAGTGGTAAATAGCAAAGCAGGATTCAAATTCAGTACTATCTGAAGGAGAATGTAACTATTTTAGGTTTCTGTCTGCACTCAGAAACAGAATTCTGCTTACCTCTAGTAATGCCATTTTCTAGGTTTGATGAAAAATAAAATAACGAAGCAATATAATAAATAAAATAATGTAAGAATAAATAAAACAAAATAAAAACTATCTTAGCTTAGGCTGCCATTACAAAAATATCAGATTGGGTGGCTTATAAGTAACAGAATTCATTTCTCACAGTTTGGAGGCTGTGAAGTCCAAGATTTGGGTGCCATCAGATTCAGTGTCTGGTGAGAAAATGTTTCCTGGTTCACAGATGGTCATTTTCACTTACATCTTCATATGATGTAATGGGTTCTCTTTTATATGGGCATTAATCTCATTCATGAGGCCTCCACCTTCATGACCTCATCACTTCTTAAATGTCCCACCTTCTAATACCATCACATTGAGGGTTAGGATTTCAACATATAAATTGGGGGTGGGGTGGGGTACACAAACATTCAGTCTATAGCAACAACCAAAACACCTTACCACTAAGTAGCATCTAGATAAGTATTGCCATTCAGGAATGTTTGGTAAGCATATACTTAAACTAGAATCTTGAGATTGAGATTGTCATTGCCAAACTATAGATTATATAATTCCCATCTATAGATTAACAGGAAATAGGTAAGAAAGATGTAAAATATTTATCTCTAATAATAAATTCAAAACCCCAGGGTAGATTCAGTTACATAAATGTGTTACTTATAATGGAAACTAGAAATTAGTGGAGTATTGCCTTCAAAATTATGAGAGATGGTTTTCAATCTAAAAATCTGTATGTAGGGCAACACTTTCAAGTCCCCTCCTCTTTGGGAGCTTTGTATTCTCAATAAACTCTGCTTTGCTGCCCACCAAAATAAATAATAAATAAATAAATAAATAAATATCTGTGCCTAGTCAAATTACTAATAAAGCATGAGGGCAGAAAAAGTTATTTTCAGACATGTAAGATCTTAATATATGTAACTTCCATGCACCCTTTGTTCAAGAAGTTATAGAAAGATGTGCTCCGACAAAATGGGGGACTTACACAAAAAAGAGGAAGGATGGGGGTCTAGAAAACAAGATCAAAAGGAAATCTCAGGAGATGGAGGAAAGGCCCAGAACCTTCCCTACAATGCTATAGGCCATAGGGGCAATAGCAACAAATAGGAGAAAAAGAACAGAACAAAGTCTCAAAAGGAAGGAAGGAAGGAAGGAAGGAAGGAAGGAAGGAAGGAAGGAAGGGAGGGAGGGAGGAAAGAGAAAGTAAGAAAGAGAGGAAGGAAGGGAGGGAGGAAGGGGAGAAAGATGAGGAAGGGGAAAAGGCTTAATATGTGTGACTATCCTTAAGGAGTTCCAGGGCTCTGGGGACGCCTGGGTGGCTCAGCTGGTTAAGCGGCTGCCTTCGGCTCAGGTCATGATCCCAGCGTCCTGGGATCGAGTGCCACATCGGGCTCCTTGCTCGGCGGGGAGCCTGCTTCTCCCTCTGCTTCTGCCTGCCACTCTGTCTGCCTGTGCTCCTTCACTCTCTCTACCTCTCTCTCTGACAAAAAAAAAAAAAAAAAAAGGAGTTCCAGGGCTCTGGTGAAGAGCTGGGTTCTGGATTTGGAACAGAAATGTCAGAAGAGACAAACAAAAAATTGGCAAGATTTAACTCTAGGAAGAAAAAAAGCTGTTCAAGAAAGAAAATTTAATAATTATATATACTTGTACATCTCATCTGTAAACTATTCATTATATATACTTGTACATCTCATCTGTAAACTATTCACATAAAATAATCATCAAAATACTAAGTATTAATTTAACCAAAAGTGATCCTCTAACTATACTAGGGGCATGGAAAAAAACCCACTAGATTACATCTAAAACTATATTCCCACTGGTGTTGTTTGCCATAAAGAAGAAAACTGGCCAGTGTGAGAAATGAAAAATGGTATACTTTTCTTCTTTTTATAAATATTTTATTTGTTTATTTGACAGAGATCACAAGTAGGCAGAGAGGCAGGCAGAGAGAGAGGAGGAAGCAGGCTCCTGGCTGAGCAGAGGGCCCGATGCGGGGCTCGATCCCAGGACCCTGGGATCATGACCTGAGCCGAAAGCAGAGGCTTTAACCCACTGAGCCACCCAGGTGTCCCGGGATACTTTTTTTTAAGATTTTATTTATTTATTTGTCAGAGAGAGAGAGCACAAACAGAGGGATAAGCAGGTTCTCTGCTGAGCAAGGAGCCCACCCAAGGTGGGGCTCAATCCCAGGACCCTGGGATCATGACTTGAACCACAGGCAGACACATAACCAGCTGAGCCGCCTAGGTGCCCCATTATACTATTGATTTGAAGGTAAACAGTTCTTATATGTTTATTGGCCCATCATGTGTCCCCTTTAGTGAACTGTCTTTTCCTATCATTTTTAGATATGCCAAATCAAAAGATGTCTCATCTCTCTGGATCTGACACTTTAATTCATCATCACAATGAATGGAAATTTCAGCACATTAAGAGATAAAGGCCAGTCAGCTCACTTTTTATTCTCTATCAAAAGCAATGCCCAATTAAAACAGCAATGAAGGCACAGCTGGGTGGCTCAGTTGGTTGTGTCTGCCTTCGGCTCAGGTCATGGTCCCAGGGTCCTAGGATCGAGCCCCATGTCAGGCTCCCTGCTTCTCCCTCTCCCCTGCTTGTGTTCCCTGTCTCATTCTCTCTCTCTGCCAAATAAATGAACAAAATCTTTAAAAATAAATAAATAAATAATAAAACAGCAATGAGGCCACTATACACTGAATAGAATGGCAGAAATCCCAAAGATTGACACCACCAAATGCTGCCAAAGATGTGGAGCAACAGGAACTCTCATTGTTGGCGGGAATGCAAAATCGGCTTGGCAACTTCTTACAAAACTAAACATACTCTTACCATAACAACTTGGCAATTATGCTCCTTGGTATTTCCTCAAATGAGTTAAAAATTTACATCCACACAAAAACCTGTACATAGAGGGGTGCCTGGGTGTCTGACTCTTGGTTTCGGCTCAGGTCTGATCGCAGAGTCATGAGATTGAGCCACACATTGTGCTCCACGGTCAGGATGGAGTCTGCTTGAGTTTCTCTCTATCTCTCTCCCTCTGTCCCTCTCCTCCCCACTCTCTTTCTCTCTAACAAATAAGTCTTTAAAAAAACAAACAAACCTGTACACAGATGTTTACGTAGTTTCATTCAACAACTGCCAAAACTTGGAAACAACCAAGTGGTCCTACAATATGTGAATAGATAAACTGTGGTTTATCCAGACAATAAAATATTATTCTGTGCTAACAAAGAAATGAATTGTCAAGCATGAAATGACACAGAAGCAACTTAAACGCATAATACTAAGTGAAAGAAGCTAATCTGGAAAAGCTATGTACTATAGGATTCCAACTACATGACAATCTGTAGTAATCAAAATATGATGATAGTGGCACAAAAACAGACACATAGATCAATGGAACAGAATAGAAAATTCAGAAATAAATCCATAGTTATATGGTCAGTCTTTCACAAAGCATGAAAAAATACCCAATGGGAAAAAGATAGTTTCTTTAACAAATGTTGGGAAAACTGGACAACAACATGCAAAAGGAAGAAACTGGACCACTTTCTTACACCATCTACAAAAATAAATTCAAAATGGATTAAAGACCTAAATGTAAGACCTGAAGCCATAAAAATCCTAGAAGAAAGCATAGGCAGTAACTTCTCTGACATGGACTATGGCAAATTTTTCTAGATAGGTCTCCTGAGGCAAGGGAAACAAAACCAAAAATAAACTATTGGGACTACGTTTTAAAAAAATCTTCTTCACAGTGATGGAAACAATCTAGAAAACTAAAAGGCAATCTATAGAATGGGAGAAGATATTTGCAAATGACCTGATAAAAGGTTGATAGCCATAATAAAGAACTTATAAAACTCAACACCCAAAAAATAATCCAGTTTAAAAATGGGCAGAAGAGGGGCACCTGGGTGGCTCAGTGGGTTAAAGCCTCTGCCTTCGGCTCAGGTCATGATCTCAGGGTCCTGGGATCGAGCCCCGCATTGGGCTCTCTGCTCAGCGAGGAGCCTGCTTCCTCCTCTCTCTCTCTCTGCCTGCCTCTCTGCCTACTTGTGATCTCTGTCTGTCAAATAAATAAATAAAATCTTTAAAAAAAAATTTTTTTTTTAAATGGGCAGAAGAGGGACATCTGGGTGCTCAGTCTGTTAAGCATCTGCCTTTAGCTCAGGTCCTGATCCCAGGGTCCTGGGATATAAACTTAAAATATTTATATATTTATTATAATAATATTATTATTTCTATAATATATAAAATACATATTATATCATTATAAATAATATCATTATAATATTATATTATATATAAATATAACAATATTTAAAAATAAATATATTTTTTAAATGGGCAAAAGACATGAACAGGCATTTCTCCAAAGACATACAAATGGCCAACAGACACCTGAAAAGATGTTCATCAAATTTCATCATTACTTACCATCAGTGAAATGCAAATCAAAACTATAATGGGGTATCACTTCACACCTGTCAGTATGGCTAAAATCAGCAACACAAGAAACAACAGGTGATGGCTGAGGATGTGGAGAAAAAAGGAACCATTTGCACTCTTGGAGGGAATGCAAACTGATGCAGCCACAGAAAACAGTATCGAGTTTCCTCAAAAAGTTAAAAATAGAACTACCCTATGATCCAGTAATTGCACTACTAGGTTTTCACCCAAAGAACACAAAAACACTAATTCAGAGGGATACATCCACCTCTATGTTTATAGCAGCATTATTTACAATAGTCAAGATATGGAAGCAGCCCAAGTGAACATCGATTGAAGAATGGGGTTAGAAGATGTGGTATATATACAATGGACTATTATTCAGCCATAAAAAAGAATGAAATCTTGCCATTTGCAACAACATGGATGGAGCTAGAGAGTATAAAACTAATAAGCAAAATAAGTCAGTCAGAGAAAGATACCATAGGATTTCATTCATATGTGGAATTTAATAAAACAAGCAAGCAAAGAAAAAAAAAGAGATAAACTAGGACACAGACTCTTAACTATAGAGAACAAACTGATGGTAATCAGAGGGTGGGTATGGGTTAAATAGATGATGGGGAGTAAGGAGTGCAATTATCATAATGAGCACTGGGTATTGTACAGAAGTATTGAATCACCGTATTGTACACCTGAAACTAATATTACACTGTATGTTAAGTAACTGGAGTTAACATTTAAAAGAAAAAGAAAGATTACTGTACAGTAGGAAGACTATTCTTGACATACTGTTGATACACATAACTGGAGCCCAGAAATCTGAATTATTGTCCCAGCAGAACTAGGATTAGCACCTAAATTTCTAAGTTCTATTTATCTTCCCTGGAAAGCACAAATTTGATTTGCTTTAGAAATCA
>ML105162.1:42432-53817 GCA_003697995.1 Taxidea taxus jeffersonii | reverse complement strand
TTCAGGCGACAAAATACAGATAGTGTCACAAACCATTGTATTTTGAATGTTTAAGGGACTGATTTTTTTTGGTTACATTACCCAGGACCCCTGCCTCTTTCTCTTCTGCTTCCTGATGTTTGCCTTTGGGCCATTTCACTCTCATTAACACCTCCACCTCTATGACTAAATTGCTAGGCAGGCAGATTAAACCAAAATCCTTCTGTGCCTTGGATACAACGAAGAACAGATAGAAGTTACTAGTAGAAAATTAAATTCGGTGAATAAATATAAAATTTAGTTACCCTGAGTTGTTCTGTTTCTATTTCTATGAGCAATCGAGAAGTTCCTGCATTGATAATGTATTCAATTTTGTTCAAGTTCCTTCATATTTTCTCCAAAATCCATCAAATTAGTAGGGGCATTGAGAATGGGTCAGCAGGTAAACCAAACTGGATTGCTTTTACTGGTTCCCCACTATCGGGTATGAGGCATGTGACCTTGGCAAGTGTTGTGAACATTCTGATTCTGTTTTCTCCATAAAATGCACACTGTAACAAATTCTGTGGCATTCTAAAGGGGATGAAACATATTAGTGTTCAAAACATGTTAGAAACTTTCCTTCCTTTCCTTCCTTGTCTAAGTGAAGCAAAAAGAATAAAATTTAATAATTTACTTATTTTCACTTTATTACCTTTGTAAAAAAAAATTAAGGATAAGAGTACTCCTAGCACTCTATGCTGATATAGTAATTTGAACAACTCTGTAGCATAATCTATCCAAAATTCTTGTTAAACAAACTGTATTCTTTGAGGTTCTGCATCAAGGGTTAAGGTTCTTTCACACAAGAGACTGCACAATAGGAATACATTCTTCCAAAAGATCATGACCAAAAAAAAAAATGTATTTTCTACCAAAGAGAACAAAATGATTTATGAATATCTGTAAAAAATACAATGCATGGTATATATGTATTTTGAAAAATATTTCAAATTCTGATGCATATTTTTATAGATGTGTTTTACTTACTTTGATTTTGTTAAACAGTAGTTTTATTCTTCAGTATTTTAATTTAATATTATTAAGAAGAACTGACCACATGTCAAATTTTAATTTACTATATGTAATTTCTTAAGCATTTATATTTGTTTACTCTTGCTGCCATAACAAATTACCATGAACCAAATAGCTTGAAACAGCACAAATTTTTGTCTTACAGTGCTCTAAATCAAAAGTCCTGCACGAGTCTTACTGAGCTAAAATTAAGATTTAATCAGGAATGCATTATTTTCTAGAGACTCTTGAGGAGAATCAGTTTCCCAGTCATTCAGGGCATTGGGAGAATGCAGTTGCTTATGGTTGTAGGATTGAGTTGCTTTTAACCTTGCTGATTATGAGCTAGAGATTGACTGCCAAGATGTTTAAATTTTAGAGGGACACTCTCCCGTGAGTCTTTCCATGTGTGTTCCTACAGTTATGTCTTTCTGAAAAAAAAATTTGTCATGATTTCTTTTCTAATTTCCAGAAAATTCACCTTTGTACAGAATTTGTTTTCATTTAAATTATGCCTACATGTCTAAAGAATACCTAAAAGTTGTGTTAAAAATTAAACAACTTCAGAAATAAGGTAAATAACCTCAAGGTTTTCCTCATTAAATGAACATCCATCTTTGCCATAATTCATTTGAATTTCCATTACTCTTCTTTTTTTTTTTTTTTTTTTTAAATTTTTTTTTTTTTTTTTTAAAGACAGAGATCACAAGTAGGCAGAGAGATAGGAGGAAGCAGGCTCCCCGCTAAGCAGAGAGCCTGATGCGGGTCTCGATCCCAGGACCCTGAGATCATGACCTGAGCTGAAGGCAGAGGCTTTAACCCACTGAGCCCCTCCATTACTCTTCTTGAGAGTAAAATAAAAATGCATCGTTGAGATCATTTTTATAAAAAATTATATATTTACTAATAACATAAGATTATACTGATTTTTAAATGATGCTATGTAGCTAAAAGATTACATGTCTTCTGATAATATATAAGAATATGCATAATAAATTGAGAATAGTCAATGGCTTACTTATAAATTTAATACCATAGCCATTATAAGTTTGAAAAAAATCAAATTTGTGTGTGTGCTTCTATTTTCTTCTGTTTAATGGTAGAAATTAACCTTGATTTATAGTTTATACTCCTGACACATATCTTTCTTTTCTGGGTTGAATTATTTTCTTTGTTTTATATGCATATGTATATACATGTGTATATGCATGTATACACATGTAAGGATAATAATCCAAAGTATTTTGGAAAAAGGGTAAATTATTTTGGGGATCCCTCTCCGATTATATTCTTCCTTAGGCCAATAAAACCTTTTTTATCAGGTCTTTCCATTTTGGGTTTTTCTTTTGGGGGAGCGTGGGATGGGAAGCTGACTGTAAACCATTCCAAATATTTTCTATTATTTATTAAATAAGACCAAATTATAAAATAATACTTATTATCCTGGATAAAGAACATAATTACATCTTTTTTTTCCCCTTCTTGTTCTTTTTCTTGTGGTTGTTACTATTTTTGTATTTAGGACTTTCAAACTCATTCATCTCTAGAGGTGATTTGATTACCTGGGAGAAAGTGTGATGGAGTTAATTCTGGTGTAGCAGATATAACTGTTTATGGCCCACCACCTCCAAGAGGGTCTTGTATTCCTAGAAATCGCCATCATTTTAACTAAAACAATTGGTTTGTTAAAAGTTGTCATATTGGACTAAGGTTATTAAAGTATAAAGTTCCTATAGTAAGTGCAACTTTAAGATAGTTCTTCTTCATGAAATGTGCTATTCCCACCTGAACAGCAGTGGACAGATGAGAATAGCTACTTTTATTTGCCATGCTTCACACCTTCCAAATAGGGAGAAGTGGTAGGAAGCAGTGATTCATCCCCAAGTATGTTGCAACATCTTCCAAAGAGATAAAACTGGTCCCACATCCTGCAACCTGTCCTTTCCCCATGATCACTGCTTTGGTGCTCAGCTGTATAGCCACAATCACCTTAAATTTCTCCTTTCACATGGTGAGGTGACATGGAATTGCAATTTAACACAAAAGACTCTGGACATCTTGAGTTCCTTCATTTGTTTATAAAATACTGTATAAATATCTGAAAATATACTCTCTTGAGAGCTCTACATATCACAGCAATAGCAAGTCCTAATAGAGCAATTTTGCCCAGAATTTTCTGATTTTCAAAAGCACTATGGAGAGTATCAAGCATCTTTTCATCATAATAAGCAGAAGTAGTGTAGGAAACATTTGGAAGAATAATAGAACAGGTGACAGTTGGGTGAGTTATTTGCCCTCTACATTATGTAGAATAACATATATATAAGTCAGCTTGACATTTACTGTTATAAAAGAAATGGTTTTCACCTATGACAAATCATTAAGCAGGGATTACATATAATGTAAATTATTTTTATTCCATTTTATTATATTGATATGTAAATGTCTTTAGGTATTTTATATAATATATAAAATGTCTTTAGGTTTTCCTACATGCCATTCTGAAATTCTTGGTTGACTTTGAAGTAACCTGGCACTTTTCTTTGGTCACAACTTAAAACTACCCCAGGTTTCCCCAAATATTATATAATAGATTACATTTTTCTTTTTGTAGTCCATGAGCTGATCCAATCATAATTTTAAAATGATGTCAAGGGTTATTTTTATATCTAGTTTCAAAGGTCACCATTATTTTATCATTGCTTAAATTAGCAGGATTAAATTGTCTAAGCCTACATTCATAAAAAGAATAGTATGAGGTATTTCAGTTTTCTTTGTTTAAATCTTGATTATGAGGAAATCTAGAGCTGGATTCATGAGAAACATAAAAATACATTTTTCTCCTTGCATGTCTACTTTTTATAAAATGTCACAATAGCCACATTCTCTATATCTGTTCCTTTTTAAAAAAATAAACATGTCTAATTATAATATGCCATGGTGAGTGACATGCATTTTGTTCAATATTCAGATAGGCAGTGTTATCCCAACAAAAAATTATTATGCAGTGCTACCCATCCTGACCTTGTAGAGTATACTAATAATAGTTTTATCTTCCAAAATATTTCCATATGTGACAATTCTTATTTCCTGTGGCATTTTAAGAAAAGCAGTCCAATCAGCCATAAATATATCCGTCTACCTATAAACGTTCACTACCCAAATGGCAATTCCATTTTCAATTTTCCTTGCTAAATAGATATTGAATATTTGAAGAAGTTTGTTTCAAAATTCTAAAAGATGAAAATGACATTCCTATTAGAGCTCCTTTTACTCAGGTGGGCAACCAAAGTGTCATTGGGAAAGTTACCTTGATGTCACAGTAGCCTCCAAGAACATTACCAAGCAGATTATCTGAGAAGCAGGGTTATAAACCAAATAGAATGCAGAGATCATGAGGCTTATTACATTACTTTATGACACAGCAAGCAACAAAGCGGACATGAGGGGTTGGCTAACACTTAGGACAGCATAAAAGTGGGTAGAAAGAATACTCTACCTTAATCCTGTATTAACCAATGTTCTAATATTCCATCTCTCTTTCTCTCCACCACCTGAGGCTTCCCCTGTGATCATGTGTACAATATCAGAGTTATGGATGAACAGAAAAATTCAGCAGACAGAAGAGAGAGCAATCACATATTCAACTCAGGGCTAACTCCTTGCCATTCCTTGGATAGCCTGATGAACAGTCATACTTTTTAACTGTTTATGGAGAACAAAACTTATGAGGCCAGAAAAATATCTTACCAGTTGTCACTAGTCAGGGGGGTGCAATTTAGGGATGAAAGAGCTATGAATCTGAAAGTAACACCATCTGTACTTTATGGAGAGGTCTTTCCATGCCTTTCCATCTATATGTAACATTCTTGTTTGCTCTATCATTGTAATCATATATTCCATTTATTCCATCTTAAATGAGTCTTATAAGTTTCTGACTTGGTCTTTGTATTTCATATATCTTATGAAATCTACCCATATATCACAAGCGATTAGATCATTTAATATCTATAATTAGCATTTTTAGGAATTTAATGTCACGTTTTGTTTGTTTTGTTTTTGCACTCTACAATAGAATTAAATATTTCCAAATATTACTGTGAAGAGTAACTACAAAAAATAGCCTCCAAAAATTAATATCTTAATTTTAATAATATCTTGCCAATTGATCTAGTCATCCATGACAAAAATGACCTTGTAACTGCAATAACCTAGAAGCAATTTGATCTTTATCGAGAAATATCATCTAGGCATAACAGATTGTTGAAGTGGCATAATATGACTACCATGTGTATTTCATTACTGTGTTAAAAATGTGTGAAGTACATGAGTTACCAGATTCCGTTTGGGCTGCTTTTTGCTCTGTGTTATAATTTGTTGGAGGAGTACCAGTGCTTTGGGTTTCACACTTGACTTTTTTTTTTTTAATATTTTATTTATTTTATTTGTCAGAGAGAGAGAGCTCAGGCAGACAGAGTGGCAGGCAGAGGCAGAGGGAGAAGCAGGCTCCCTGCTGAGCAAGGAGCCCGATGTGGGACTCTATCCTGGGGCGGTGGGATCATGACCTGAGCTGAAGGCAGCTGCTTAACCAACTGAGCCACCCAGGCGTCCCATGACTTGACTTCTTTAATGACGACTTTCTCACTAAAGTTACCTGAGCCTTTATACAAAAGTCAGATTGATTCCATGCAAACTTCCTTAGTGGAATACCAGAAAAAAAAAAGTTATGTCATTAAAGTAGGAAAAAAGACATATAAGATTATTAAGTTGGTATTGGTTCTACTAAACAAAAACTTCAACCCCAGCCATTTTGGCAGCTGACAAACTCAATTCTGGCCTTATGAACATGGCCCAAACTTAGCCCTCTATCTGTCTGCTTAGAATTCCTAACATGTCATGACTGCTGTGATAACTGGCCATTTCCCTTGCTTTTAATTTCTGGTTTAATGTGTATTACTGTTATCCTAGCTAAAGTATTTGCATCTTCTAGAAATGTTTATCCCTTCAGTGATATTACCCAGGTTTTTCTAGAGAATGCTCTATTTTGGTTTTGGTTTTTCCTCAATTCCATATCCTTTTCCCTGGTAATTCTCATAATAAAATTACTCAAAATACTCCAGTCATGCAAGAGGAAACTAAGAAAAATTAGATTTAGTCTATATACAGCATTTATCAATCTGGCTAACTTTAAAAGATATTGACTCATTCAGAAATATTCTTCCTTCAAGTAATGCTGTTTCTGGATAGAGAAATAAATTTGTGGGTGACGAAAATTGGAAATTGTTGCTGAAATGACCATTGCTAACTGTAAAGAGGTCCCCAAATTCCAGTTGCTGGCAGCTGATAACCAATGCTCTTCAACCTATCTCAGGCAACTATCAAATAGAAGAGTAGGAGAATATTTCTCTTTCTAATTATTTTTCCAGCATTTTCTCATTTTTCTCTTAGGATTTAGCCAGCATGGAAGATGATAACCTTAATGTGGTAAAGTCATGACACATACTTATCTAACAGGTAATCATCAGAACATGCTGGTTGAAAAGTTAAAACATTTCATGCTGAAAATATGTATTTTATGATTGCCGTTAGTTGGAAGATGTCACAGATATAATCTTATATTATTTGTTCTTGCATATTTAATTTTGATATTGAAATCAGTTGATAGTATAAACTACCAAACAAAACTTTAAATTCATTTGCTTTCTTTACTAATTTAAATAATCTCCAGTCACTTCAGAACATATTTTTAAAAATCCGCTTCTGGAAGTAACCATATATTTTATCATCTTATAATTCAAATTTAGTGTTACCAGCACTAATCGCAAATAGTATAAGCACAAAGAATAGTAATAGACATTTTTAAAGGATAGCATCAACATAAATAGAATGTTTTATGTAAGTATATAGTGATTGTATTTGAAGAATTATTTATGATGACTTAGTAAATAGACATTCTCATTGATATACTAGTAACTTTAGATAAATATGTTAATCAATAAATTATAAGTCAATAATGGATACTTTATTTTTCATCCTGAAATTTCAAAGAATTGTAGATTTTAAGATGAAATGGAGATGAAATGAGTGAGTTTATGATTCACTGTAATATTTCCCTTTTCGTTCTAATCTTAAAGCTACACTCCAGGGCTGTAGTTCAGAATAATAATTCCTTAAAGTACTGTTCCATAGCTAAGGAGTTGCTTTGCTTCGCTTTGCTTTTTTTTTTTTTTTTCTTTTCTTTTCTTCCCTTCTTTCCCTTCCTATCCTTTCCTTTCCTTTCCTTTCCTTCCCTTTCTTTTCTCATTGTTTATCTGTCTTGAACAATTATATTATGCTCTTTCATGCTGCTTAGGGTCTGACAAGACTTTAATCAAGATTTTAGCTGAATTCCCCTCTATAGCTTGGGGTCCTCCTCCAACTTTATACTGCTGTGACAGGGTTCTTCTTAACTCTAGGGTCTCACCTCACATTTTTTTAGATAACTTATAACTGTGAATTCTTTCTCTGACCCTTTGAGATGTAAATACTTTCAAAAGCCTCTTGCCAGTTTTACTACCCAGGAATATCTTTCTTAAGAACCCGAACACCTATTGAAAGGACCATATGGTTCTTATCTTTTCTTTTATTAGTGTGCTGTATCACGTTGATTTGTGAATATTGAATTATGCTTGTGGCCCAGGAATAAATTCCACTTGATGGTGGTGAATGATTGTTGTTAGATTCAGTTTGCTAGTATTTTGTTGAGAATTTTTGCATCCATGTTCATCAGGGATACTGGCCTCTAGTTCTCAGTTTTAGTGGAGTCCTCTGGTTTTGGAATCAGGGTAATGCTGGCCTCACAGAATAAATTTGGAAATTTTCCTTCCATTTCTATTTTTGGAATATTCTGAGAAGAACAGATATTAACTCTTCTTTAAATGTTTGGCAGAATTCCCCTGCCATGATGTGAATGGAACTAGAGAATATTATGTTAAGCAAAATAAGTCAATCAGACAAAGACAATGTCATATGATTTCACTCATATGTGTAATTTAAGAAACAAAATAGATTTACATAGGAAAAAAGAAGAGAGGCAAACCAGGAAACAGATTCTTAACTATGGAAAACAAACAGGGTTGCTGGAGGGGAGATGAGTTGGGGGGATGTGTTAGATGGCTGATGGGTGGGGTGCCTGGGTAACTCAGTCAGTTAAGTGTCTGCCTTCCGCTCAGGTGATGATCCCAGGGTCCTGGGATCAGACCCCACACGGGGTTCCCTGCTCACTGGGGAGTCTGGTTCTTCCTCTCCTCCTCATCCATGCTATCTCTGTCTCTCTCAAACAAATACATAAAATATTTTTTTTAATATAAATAAATAAATAAATAGGTGATGGGTATTAAGGAGGGCACTTTTTGTTATCAGCACTGAGTGTTGTATGTAAGTGATGAATCACTAAATTGTACACCTGAAACTAATATTACACTGTATATTAACTAACTGGAATCTATTTATTTTTAAACATTATATTTATTTATTTGACAGAGAGAGAACACAGCGGGAGAGTAAGAGGGAGAAGCAGACTCCCCGCTGAGCAGAGAAACTGTTGTGGGGCTCCACCCTGAGACCATGACCTAAGCCAAAGGCAGATGCTTAACTGACTGAGCCACCCAGGTGCCCCAACTAACTGGAATTTAAATAAAACATTGGAGAAAAAAAAAGAAAAAAGAACTTGAAAACCATCTCTTTAAAATGTAATCACCAAGGGTGATAGAGCCCCTACCTCCCAGTTTCTGTACAAGGGTAGGAGCCTAACTTCAGTGGGAGTCGTTCTTCAAGTTGCTGTGTGATGGGCTTTAAGGAATGTGATGTAATGAGCATTGGATAATGAGCACTGCAACTGAGGAATCACTGAACTCTGCCTCTGAAACTATACTATATGTTTATTCATTGAATTTAAATAAACTAAATGTTTAAAAAGTTACAAAACTACCTCCTCTCACAAAGATATGTTTACCTTTCCTTTGATAAAGGCCAATTAGCAGAGATGAACTTGCTAGTTGTCTATTGTTGATCTGAATTTTGTTTTAAAAAAGAATCAAAGATGCTTATATTCCTTTGAAGAATTTTTAAATTGTTCTAGTCTGTGTTATTGATGGAATTATATGGCCCAGCCCACCTCCAATTTATATATTGAAGCACTGACCCTGAGTGTCACAATATTCGGAGATAGGGCCTTTTCAGAGCTACTTAAATTAAGTGAGGTAACAGGATGGGGGCCCTAATGCAATAGGACTGGTGCCCTTATATGAGAAATAAGGTATATACCAGAGTTCTTTCTTTTTCTCCATCCTCAACAAACCACAAAGCAATCCTGACAACACCTTGATCTTGAACTTCTAGCCTCCAGAATTGTTAGAAAACAAATATCTCCTCTTTAAGTCACCTAGTCTGTGTTGCTTTGTTATGGTAGCCCAAACTGAGTAAGATAGACGAGCGCCATTAACACATTCACATGGGTATTTTGGAAGGGACTGCAACACTTGACTTCTGGCAGTATCAGGCCCTTCTTCTTCTTCTTTTTTTTCAAGAATTAAATGAGAAAATATATGTGAAGTCCTTTTGAACAAAAGTGCACTATCTGCATTTCTAGAAGAAAAGATTTCTATAGGGACTTGAATTTAATAACCAATAATTTGTGATTGTTAGGACAGATTGTTTTGTCCTTAGGAAGTTTATAATATATAAAGCAAAATACACAGTTAATAAATAATAAATTGTTATGATTCTAAACAGGGCATTAACACACACACCATATGGCCTATACATTTTAGAGATGCTAACAACAAATTCTGTCAAATTAAATATAAATGAAAGTACTAAAAAGTGTTAAACATGAAAGATTAAGGAAAATATAATTCACATTTAATTTCAGTGGCAAGAAAAATAAGATATGGAGTGCATTATTGATTCCATTATAATTAATTTGCTCTCTTGTTTTTGCATATTCGAAATAGTTCTTGATGAGTTATCATTGACCATTCAATTAAATGATGCATTTACAGAGACCAAAAAGGTAAAATAGCATCTGCAAATATGTTTATCCTCAAAACTTTGTGCCTAACAGATTTGATTTTACAGAAATTATAAGACAAGCACAAACACTTTCATCAATTATATTTTTAAAATTTAAAAAAATTACCTATATTTGTCTAAGTTATTATATTAAAAATATTCTTACCATTCAATTTATTCATACTTTCAATCAATTGACTTTCATATTTTTATGCTAGGTATTTGTAAAGTCTATATATGGGGATACTGACTATTCAAAAACAATGCTTTTTTAAAGATTTTATTTATCTATGTGACAGAGAAAGACACAGCGAGAGAGAGAACACAGCAGGGGGAGTGCGAGAGGGAGAAGCAGACTTCCTGCTAAGCAGGGAGTCTGACATGGGGCTTGATTCCAGGACCCTGGGCTCATGACCTGAGCCAAAGGCAGACGCTTAACAACTGAACCATCCAGGCACCCCTAAAACAGTGTTTTAATGAAATACTACATTCCTACCATGATGCTCAATATTTTTTGGTTCATTTAATAGATACGTAATGAGATTCTAACTCATTTCTGAACTACAGATACAATTAAAAAGTACTCTGACCTTGTAAATAATATGTCCTTGTGAATTATGTATTTTAATATAGTAAGGGAGAAAACAGTAAATAAACAAAAATACAATAAAATTATATTTTATATAATGCTATGTATAGGAATGAAGCTTAATAAATACATAGAGTGAAGAAAGAATATGGAGGAAGGACCATTATATGGATGTGATATGTAAGAAAAGACACAAATGAAACAAGGGACTGAACTTTACAAATTATACAATATATGGGGAAGAATATCATATTCAAAAAACCAAGCAATCCCAAAGGCCTTGAAGAAGAAATGAGTAATAGCATTGTTAGAATAGGCTGGTGATCATGAGTGTAGCAAGAGAAGAGTGAGTGAGATTAGAAGCATTGGGAAATGAGGTTGTAAATATTAGCAGGGGCAAGTTTAAGATCACATACAGGGACACGAAGCCAGAGAAGTAGAGTGTAGTTGGTGAGAATTTGGTGGATATCAGATTTGATTTGAGAATTTGGTGGATATCAGATATGATTTGAAGGTAGAACAAACAACAATATCTGATAAAGTGGCTATAAAAGAGAGGCAAGAAAGACCCTTGGATTTATTTGTTTAGCAAGTGGGTAAACTGTGCTATCACTTACTGAGAAGAAAAATACCAGAGAAGAAGCAGCTTATATGGGGCGGGGAGGGGAGTGAAAGTTTGGCTTTGAATATTTTGAATTTAAGATACTTATTAG
>ML105162.1:0-42422 GCA_003697995.1 Taxidea taxus jeffersonii | reverse complement strand
AGCCTGCTTCTCCCTCTCTCTCTGCCTGCCTCTGTGCCTACTTGTGATCTCTCTCTGTCAAATAAATAAATAAAATTTTAAAAAAACCTTAGAATTTAGGTAAGAATATGGGATGGAATTAAAACATGGGAGTCATCATTATATTGATAGAACTTTAAAACCTTAGAATTAGAAATGACTACCAAGACAGTAATATAAATGAAGAGTATATAAAGAGTTAAACTCTGGCAAATTCTAACATTTAAAGATGAGAGAAAGAGATTGGGCAAGAATGACTAAGAAGGATAGGCCATATGCTACATATTTCTGTGTTATCTAGAAGTGAACTGAAGAATGTGTTTCAAGGAAGAATTGCTGAATGTGAGTAAGCTGAGAATTCTCAGTGTATCCAAATTGAAGGTCATTGTCCTTGACAAAAGACATTTTGGTAGAATGGTAAGGATAAAATCCAACTGAAGAAAAAAGGTTTTAAATAGAGGGCACAGAAATCTAAGGATGAAAATTAAAAAGGAAACAACAACAACAACTTTTGAGTTGTTTGTCTACAAGAAGGTACAGAAATATGAATCAGAAATTTGGGGAAAGAAGAGTCTGTAGAAAAATAAGACTGATATTTTTGTTCCTAAGATGGAAGCTATTTTACCAATGAGGATTTTGATAGGAAGTTAACTTGAATGCAGCCGACTACTCCTTTTTAGCTCCATGATAACAAAACATGCCCTGTTCTGGTTTCCATTTACTTCCTGTGGTTCCACAGATGGATCACTGCAGATAAGACAGTAAATGAAAATAAGCTGGTTGCAGCTAGGGACATAAAAACTTGGAGCCATGGTTCTTTTACTCATGGAAGTACCTTCAGTTTCAGAGTCAACTGTAGCTACTCTGTAAGGGCAACATCTTCCCAGTTAATGTACTGGTTCTTAACTCTACCTCGACCCTTCCAGACACCTTGCCTGAATCCCTCACTCTGGGACTTCTGACTGCTGAAGATAAAAACAACAGCTCCAACCACACTGCTGATGATTATCGAGTGATGGTTACTTCAGGATACCATTTATGTGGAGGTCTCCTTCTGTCACAGAACAGGCTCTTACCTAGGGCTGATCCTGTGTCAGTGTTGGGCCATACCCAGTACAAATCTTCTGCATCAGCTACAGTGGCTCATGCTGGGGAAGGGATGCCTCTATCCCAGAGATAATTACCCAACCCAACAGGTCCTTGTACAGAAAGCCTGGATCTTTCATTTCCTTCTCACCACCAGCACTTCAGCATTTTCACTTCCATCATTGCAGACTCCATGGCAAAGCTAGCACTTAGGACACTGGTGTAGCTGCACTGCATGGCACTGGTTTGTCAGCCTACTGGGACACCATCCTGTATGATGACTTGTCATGAAGGTGAAGCGCTGATGTCCATTTTTAGAACAGTACCTTTAGCATTTCTAGGAAGAATCCCATAATTCTACTCCAAGCCACTAAGGACTCTTGAGAAAAACCCCACAAATATTCAAGTTCTCCTATAGCCTCCATAGCTCTGAAAGTGTGGAGCATTGTAAGTGCTCTACTTCATGATCAGGAAATAGACACGAATTACTCAGAGCCAATGTATTAATGAAAACAGATTGCATTTAAAAAGATAGGGTTAGCCTTCTAGGGCATGCCATTTCTAGCTGTCTGCCTGCATCAATGGCTGCTGGCATTGAAAGTGAGATTTTAGTTTTTGGGTACTGTTGGAATGAAGCATATTTGCATGAGTTTTACCTTCTTGGACTGATAAGAAGCTTGAGTACCAGGAAAAAAAATCTTGAAGCTAGGATGTAAACGTAGCAGATGGAGCTTACTCCCTAGAGATTCTTGACATTTGGAGAAAGTAGAAAATGACCCTGTGGAATTTTTCTTAAGCTTCTTAATTCCAAAAAAAAAAAAAAAAAAAAAAATATTTAGAATTGTTTATTGACCATCTTATTCCTGAAATTTGGAAGTTATAGAGAGATCTGGCAGAATGAGGGCTTCCTGAAAGCACATTATCAAGCTACCCTTCTGCCAATCAACAGAAAACAGTAGCTTCCTTACTACCTTGTTGTAGTGCCACCACACTTGTGGTATTCCAACAATTAGAACTGAGTTCAATGAGCTGAAAAATAAAAGTAACCACTGACAAAGACTACCAGCCAGAATAAGAGCATAAACTTGCTCATTTGGAGCACCTAGAGAAGTCAAAATACTGTCTTATTAAACAAACATAAATATTAAAACATTTAAGACCATGTATTAGCTGTCTATTGTTGTATAACCAGTATCATAAACTTATACCATAAAAAAATACATGCTTGTTATCCCAAAATTACTGGGCATCAAAACTTGGCGGTAACTTACCTAGCTAGGTTCTCTGCAAGGCTACAAGCAATGTGTTTTCCAGATATGGATTCTTATGTAGAGGCTCAGCTTAGGCTCCTCCTTCTCCCCCTCCTTCTTCTCCATCTTCTTCTCCTTGTCCTCCTCCTCCTTCTCCTCTTCCTCCTCTTCCTTTTTCTACTTGTTTTTTGGTAAAACTGAGGACTCTGGCTTTTTCCTACCTATAGGCAGCTCTCAGCTCCTAGAGGCTACCTGCTATTTCTTACCACATGGTGGCTTACTTCATCAAAAGAATAAGGAGAATCACTAGAGAGATACTGCTAGCAAGACAGAATGCTACTTAACATGGCATAATGAAGGGTGCAATGTCCCTTTGGTTAGCAAAGAAAGTTGCAGATCCAGGAAGGGGAAAGAATTATGTAAAAGCACAATCACCATGTGACAGGGAACATGGATGACATTTTATAGTGTCCTGTACACAAAAGATAAATACAGCAAGTGTTTTGAAGCTAAAATAAGAACGGAACGCGCATCAAAATTATTCAGTGGCTAAACGAAAGTATATTTTTAAGGACTTTGCATATTATGATGTTATCTGTCTCTAGAGAGGGCTCACTCTTTTTACTGCTAGCCAGAGATAAGTGGGGTGGATCATCTTAATCCAGTCAGGGATTGAGATAAATTGAAACTGGGTTGCAGTTAGTGTGAGACTCATTTTATATCTGCTTTGCTCCTTTTCATAGGGTATAGTTCAGGGCTTTCAACTAAGAGCCTGATGTATCACCAGGGACTCTTTCTAGAAGGGTTCTGTATTTTAATCTTTCTTCCTAGAACTGTAAGACTGAAAAAAAAAATCCCTTCTCCACTTGGAATTTTCAGGCTTATCTTAAATCACCCACTCTACACAGCTTCTGCATCATCAACTGTTTCCAGGTAAAAAGCTGGAGATCATTAGCTGGGCTTTCCTAAATTATCTCTTCCTTGTAATCTTTGCCCCTCCAATTCTGTTAGTTCCAGGATTCTGATACCACCACATACTGTTTTTAAATATTAGCTCAATTTTTAAGTGGTTTCTAGAAATATTGGTCTTTCAAAAACTTTGT
This sequence comes from Taxidea taxus jeffersonii, assembly GCA_003697995.1. Taxonomy (NCBI): domain Eukaryota; kingdom Metazoa; phylum Chordata; class Mammalia; order Carnivora; family Mustelidae; genus Taxidea; species Taxidea taxus. The sequence goes on along the minus strand of ML105162.1, from coordinate 38,965 downwards.
TATCTTACCGTAAATCAGAAGACCTTAATTCTGTATCTAAAAAAAATTATACACCTCACTTCCCCCATTATTCCTGTCATTTTATTACCTCATATTTCTCCCTTTGTTCTGAGTCCATTTTCCCCTGAGAGTATAGAGAAGTATATTCTTTATTTTGTTTGTGTTTTTTCTTTTTGTTTTATTGACTATATGCTACTTGCTTCTATCATTTCTTCTCATTTTAGTGCCTATTTACTCTTCTTTTGAGAATAATGTGGAAAAGTGTATTTGGAATAAACTGGAAAACTAACACTCGATCTTGTATGTGTTGCCCTAAAAAAAACCATGGAAATTATAAATATCTCTGATCCTATGTAGATCTGTCTCACTATTTATCGCTACATAACAAACTATCCCAAAATGTATTGGCTTGAAACAATGACTATTGTATTCTACCTCATCAGTTTGTGGGTCAGGGGTTTAGGCAGGCTGATTTTCCATTCCACACGTTGCTAATTGATGTCACTAAGTAGTTTTCAGCTGGCAGATGGGCTGCCTTGGATGATCCATGATATCTGGCCTTCCATGTTTTGTGCCTTGGCATTGTTAGTTCCAAGGTTGGGCTTAGCTGGGTCTCTCTATCAGAGAATCTATAGTAAGCCTCATCAGTGTTGTCATCAGACTTTTGCCATGGCAACTCAGAAATCCCTGAGACAGTGGCCCAGGTGGAGGTTGGAGATATTCTTTACATCCTTGCTTCAAATGTCCCAGAATGTCATTGTCACTGCATCGGGTTGGTCAAATCATTAAGACCAGCCCAGGTTCAAAGGATGGGAATTAGAATCTGCCTGTGAGTGGAGGAGTAGCAAACAGTATGTGATCATCCTTAATATATTACAATATCACCGTTCCGTTTTTAGTGTTTGTCTCTGCCCACCTCCTATCCCTTCCAGGGAGAACAAGTTATAAAGTGGGCTTATAAAATGTCTCATGGTAATGTAATAAGTTAATTATTATATCACATTATTTAGTGTTTAATTATCACTACTTAGCTTGTTCTCTATGCAGCTATAAAGCCCAGGGTGCTTTATCTCTATCATGCACTGATCCATAAAGCTAGGATATTTCTCAGGGCTAGAAGTCCTAATTAGAGTTTAAAATTGTCTGTCTTATTCATGCTGGTTATAAAACTTTTGAATCTCAGCTTTAAATCAACACTTTTATACTTTGTTTTTTGATGCTGCAATGGCGATTCTGCAATGTATAATTTTTTGTCATGTGGATTCCTCTTATGCTTTTTTCCCCTCCAGGCACTGGAGGGAGACTGAGACAAAAGGAGAAAAGAAGGGACTTGTAGATGCCTGTTGTTCCTAGCAGTGTCACTTTATCAATGTTGCTTCCCCCTGGTTGCAGTAGTGGTTTTGAATTCCTACCATAGTTTGACTTTTTCTGAACCATTCTCATCACCACCCCTCCCCTCTGGGGAGTTAACCAGAATTAAGCTGACTTCCAGTTCTACATGACCCACCATCTGAAGAAATGTGATACCATCACATACAGATGATGCTATCTCCTGAATGGCGTCTCAGCCCTGGTTCTTTGGGACCTTGCTTTGAGCTTCTAAAGTACTAGGCATTACTCCTTGCTCTGAGATCTTAGTTATTATCTGTAGGACCCCTCCTGGCCCCATCTGGTTTACCGGACTAGCCCAACTTCTCTTCACATGCCTGATTCCCAAATCTGAGTAGATGCTACTCTTGGCCTCTAGGTTCTGAGAACTCCAAAGCTTTTTCCCATTTCTAAAGACAATACTTACTCTCTTATTTATTCCTTCTGCCTTACTCCATTTTTCCTCTTCTCCCATTTAAGTTCTCCAATATCTGTTTAACCACTTTCTTATATTAAATTTTCTCTGTTGAGATAACTAATGTAGTTTCTGTTTTTCTAACTGAATTCTCACTGATAACTTGTATTGATCCTCTTTCCTTCTTCATTCCCTTATCAGTTGCCTTGGGAAAATACAAGTCAAAATTCTGACACCTTTGTGGTGGCTCACTCAACTTTCTTCAATCCACTTGATAATTCTGAAAGAACCCAATTCATGTATAAAGTCCTTTTCTGCCTAGAAGAACTTCTGTACTAAACCCAGCCTAATACAGAATACTTGAGCAAGAGAAAATAACTAAGATCAAGGCTTAAGAGAAAACACCTAATAGTAAGTCATTTTTACTCTGTATCTGTTTCCTTTCTGTTACTAATAATAAAGTTTGCTAGAAGCACTTGCATAATAGTTTCTTTTCAGGAGTGATTCTTCATTCCTGACCTGGCTACTCAACTTCAACTGCAGAGTAAACTTACTCTGGGTGTGTATCTTCTGTCCTCCCTTGTCTACGTGACAAATACATTAAATTGTCCAGGTACAAAGTACTGTAAAACATTTTATTGAATTTTTAGATAACAGATATATAATTCTGTACAAGGGGATTCAGATAAAGCTTTGTAACAGGCACAAATATAATTCATTGAAGGGCTGTGTTGGAATTCCTAGGGTTAAAGGGATAGAGAATGTGGATGTTGAAAAAACTGCATGTGAAAACCATATTATTGGATCAATCCTTGGTTTATTCATATAGATTTTGAACAAGGCTTTTATCAGAAGTGATAAATTCAGAATTTATTCAGATTTGATCAGATTTGCTCATCAGAGTACTCTGACATTGGACTCTAATTCCATATCTCCCCCCCACCAAAAGTATTTTGTTCTTTTTGCTTATGGCTTTACACAGTCTTCTTATTCTACAGCCAATATTTCTGTTGTATCTTCCTCAAACAGTTGATCGTCTCCTTAACTTAATCTTATTAATCTACATCTCATACTAAATATGGCTGCCAAAGTTACCAGTTTCCCTGTATACTTTATCTTCTCATTGCTGGCTCCTTTTACAAGGCCTCCTTGACTGTGCTGCCAAACTTTCTTCAAGGTCTTCTTACCTGTACCATTGTGCCTATTGTTCACTGCTGAGATTTTTGTATATTGGATCACTATCATCTTTGTGTGTGAGTATTCCTTATTTAATCTAGAGTAAAAAAAAGGAATGAATAAAACTAGTAACACTTTTTCATTTCTCATTAATAACTAATAATTCATTTCATTTCTATTGGACTAAAACGTAAGGAGCATAGGTAGGTAAATAGTGAGAAATAACTGAAGGAGGACAATTTCTGGGTACTGTGAGAGGACTATAGGAGAAAAATGGGGATTCAATGTAAAACTTAAAGGGCTATAATGGCAGTGCATTAAAAAATCTGCTTGGGAATTTTATTGAGCAATGAGAAATACTGACAAAAGTCTTCTAGCTTCTATTTTCTAAAAGGCAGCTATTCAGGACAGTGGTTTTCTAATCTCCTATGTGAATATAAGTTAGGGACATTTTACAGAGGCCACAGCTTTAGCACCCCTTATAAATTCTTCTGGATACTGCATTTAAAATGGAATCATTAAATTGTCCTTGTAAGTCCACCAGGATTACATGCCTGCCCAGTATAACTATGTTGACCCGACAATGAGAATAGAGTAAATCAAACCCAGGTACCCCTTATTCCAAATTCCTTAGAACTTTCCCCACTAAATCCTACTTCTTAATATACAGTATGTTGACACAGCTCATATAATAGTATATTCAAGGTGAGAGAGAGAATAAATGTACTATTCAGATACATTCCAGTTTTAAATTTCATAAGACACCTTTAGTATGGTTTAGTTTCAATATCCCAACTCACTTATTATTCAAATTCACTATGCAGTGACATGAACAGAAAAAAAATGAAGTTAATACATCTACTGATCTGGCTTTCCCACTAGAGACCAGCTTTCTTACTAATTCGGTCATCTTCTTCTTACTAGATAAATTGGTGCAGCCACTCAGTCTTTTACACTAATTGAAAAAATGCTGATTTTGTGCACTGATGGACTACAAAACTTCATTGGAGAGTTTCTGTGATCATAAGTACATTTGATCATTTTAAATAGCGCTCAGGGACCAGATAGCAGAGAGACTAATTCATCTCTGTTTGGAAGATCTGTACCCAGCATAAAGAGGCATTTCTAATTCTACTCATTACTTCTTCTGAGAAAAAGAATTTTAAGTATTTTATCAGAGTTCTAGTAAGAAAAAAATTAATTTAAATAATATAATCTAAAATCTATATCTGATTTTTGGATATCAAAATTAGAATGCACAAAAACTATCAGTGAATAAAATTACTAATGAACCTTAAAGTTATCCTATTTTTATTTAAATTAGATGTCAAAATTAATTTTTAAGAGTGTGCAATTCATTCCTTCATATCTCCCCAATCTGTGGGTATGGGTTATGTTAACATCAATAGTATATTGTTTTGTCCTCACAGCTGTAGTTCAGCTTGTAGACCCTTGTTCTATTTATCACTTAAAGGAGCCATACTGTCACTAACTAAATACATTCAAATAGTCTTCAAGCAGATAATACTTAAGAATTTTTGTCCCAAAATATAAGCCTGGATTGGTAATAATTGCCATTCTCCAAACACTGTATTTATATGTATTCTGAAGCATTATTGTTTTCCTTGAAAAATGATTATGTGGCAGGCTTTACATTTTAGATGCTAGGAGTTTAATTATAAATAAGAACATAAAGGAAAGACTCTGCTATTATGAACTGTGCATCTACAGAAGATGATAAGAGATGAATAATAAATAAGGAGACATAAAAAGAAAAGGAAGGAAATTGTAAATGAGATGAGAAAATGAACAGGTGGATGTAGTAGAGAGTGATAGGGACAGATGCTTTTTTATACAGGAGAATCAGGGAAAGACTTCCTGAAAAAAAATGATTTGTAGTGAAACCTAAGGAATGAAGATAAGCGAGCCACCAAACACAAACAGAATAAACAAATGAACCAAAACTAGAGAAAAAGTGAAGGTAGTGGGTACTGTTAATGAAAATCACATAAGAGAGAACGAATGGGTTGAATTTAAAAAAAGAAACATAAAGGTGATGAGTGAACTATAACCAGAACTTCTGAATCACTCAAGGAAACCATTAACTAAGTGGTTTTCTCCCATAGCTCCCTGACATAGCATCCTTTCTCTAAGTCTGTGAAAGATAAACTGCTTTCCTACTCCTTTTAAAAACAGGATCTTAGGGGCGCCTGGGTGGCTCAGTGGGTTAAGCCTCTGCCTTCGACTCAGGACATGATCTCAGGGTCCTGGGATCAAGCCCTGCGTCAGGCTCTCTGCTCAGTGGGGAGTCTGCTTCCCCCTCTCTCTCTGCCTGCTTCTTTCCCTGCTTGTGATCTCTCTCTCTCTCTCTCTCTCTCTGTCAAATAAATAAATAAATCTTAAAAACAAAAACAAAAAAACCCCAGAATCTTATATGATGTATAAGTATCTGTCATGGTCCCATTAAAAAATAGAAACCAGTTCTAATAATTCAAGAGAAAATAATAAAAGGACAACTTTTAGACATGTGGGAAAAGTTGACACCCCATAAGGGGTATTAAAATAACCAGACTATCAATATCTAAAATTGCTACCACCACTAAGATAAAGAGATAAACTTGGAGTTCAGAGAGAGTTAGAATTTTTGAGTAGTGGACAAAAGGAAATAAAATTAGCCCTAGAGAGATTCAGCAGCTGTCAAACACAGCTGTTTGTTTGGAGCAGAGGGCAAGAGGGAAAGACTATCCCAAGCCCTCTATGTCTCTCACCATCCCATCTCCTGTCAATATATCCCATTGGCTGAACACAATAGCGTACTAGCTTAATGGAGGAGCACAAGAAATACAATGTCTTGAGGTAAGCTTCTGGGATGTAGAACAATAATGGAAGAAATAAGAATATGTCTGAGGTGTGGAAGGTGCTAATAGAAAAGGGAATGCACAGCATACAGATAGCTACTTGTGGATAAGATAAGGAAATATATATATATATATATATGCATATATATATATATATATTCTTTTTTTTTGATCAATTAGGATTACTTATTTTATTTTTTTAAAGTTTCTTTGTTATTTATTTACTTGTTTATTTATTTATTTTTATTGTGTTATGTTACTCACCATACAGTACATCATTAGTTTTTGATGTAGTGTTCCGTGATTGATTGTTTCAATATAACACCCAGTGCTCCACGCAATCCATGTCCTCCTTGATACCCATCACCAGGCTCACCCATACCCCCAAGAAATATATATTCTAAAAATGTAATATATGAGAATCAAATTCAGATAAGCAAATTTTCCTTGTGCATATCAATGAAATTCATTAAAAAAAAAGTTGTCAAATAAGTTTCCCTGCTTTGGGAATATGTTTTTATAAAATTTAAAAAGTCGTCAAATAAGTTTCCCTACTTTGGGAATATGTTTTTATAAAATTTAAAATTATAAAAGCACATTATTGGTTGAAATTAGTCATTTGTCTAAATCTAGTCCTAAGAGATAATTTGCAACATTATTAATAAATGACTTAGGGAAGGAGACTTTAGTTTTGTTTTGGGAAGAAATTTGGGAGGTTGATAACAAAACAAAAACAAAAACAAAAATGAAACTGTAGCAACCATACATAAAAGTTTATTTGATGACTGGTTAATGGTTATTATTTTTTACAATGAATGAAAATATATAACTGATTATCCTGAAAACTCTTAGGGAAAAGTATACCTCCATCTGATTGATTCAGAATGTATATTAATAAGAAAAGAAATTGGGTCTTTTCATACCCTCTGGTCTCAATAAATAAATTTCTCATAGTTGATTCATTTTTGTTCCAGGATCCTAATAAATACTGAAATGGAGTGCATTTTTTGGCTCATTCCACCAAGGTCCTAAAGAACTATAAGAGTGGTGGTGGTAGGGATCAAGATAAGAAGTAGTGAGTGGAGGGGCACCTGGGTGGCTCAGTGGGTTAAAGCCTCTGCCTTCAGCTCAGGTCATGATCTCAGGGTCCTGAGATCGAGCCCCGCATCGGGCTCTCAGCTCAGCGGGGAGCCTGCTTCCTCCTCTCTCTCTCTGAGTGCCTCTCTGCCTACTTGTAATCTCTGTCTGTCAAATAAATAAATAAATAAATCTTAAAAAAAAAAAAAAAGTAGTGAGTGGAGAGTTCTTTTAAACCATCATAAATAAACTGGTAGTATTAATCTTGAGCAGGAGGCTTCTGGCCTAGTTGTCTGAGAAAAATGAAATATGAAAAGGGCTGCTCCTGTTCTGCTCTTGCTTCTCTACCATCTTTACTTGGGATGATCAAAGTTGTCTTCTATATTTGCAGATATTCAAACCAATAGAGCAGCAGACCTAATGAGTAAAATCAAGGTAGTGCAAAGATTTTCAAAGATGAAGAATGGGAAAAAGAGGGAAGGGATTTAACTTGCTAAAGGCAGTGATTTCCATATCCTTCTCTCTCTAGACCACTAGGGTAGATAGACTTAAATATATGGAGCTAAACTGTCACTGAATATAAACAGAAAGCTTCATGAAATGTGTAAAATAACTGTCTTCAGAAATTAGATGAAGGCAACACAGAACTTGTGATCCCTGATAGAAGGAAAACAAGTTGAATCTCAAGATATTATACAAGAACAAAGAAATAATTGATAAACTGGACTTCATTAAAATTAAAAACATCTGCTCTGTGGAAAATATCCAGAGAATGAGAATGTAAGTCACAGATTAGGAGAAAGTGTTTATGAAAGACACAGATGATAAAAGGCTGCTATATGTTTTATATGTTTACATGCTATATGTTTTATAGCAGCCCTTTATCAAAATATCAAATATATATAATACATACACACACACACATACACAAAGAACTCTTAAAAACTGAACACATAATTCAAAAATTGAAAAAGGAGACCTCAACAAAGAAGATATACAGCTGGCAAGTAAGCATATGAAAAGATGTTCCACATCATTCGTTATCAGGGAAATACACATTAAAACAATGAAATACTAGAACACACTTATTAGAATGGCCAAAATCAGGAACATTGACAATACTAAATGTTGACAAGAATGTTGAGCAATTCACATTCATTGTGGTGAGAATGCCAAATGGTAATGCCACTTTGGAAGACAGTTTAATGGTTTCTTATAAAACTGAATATAGTCTTGCCATGTGATCCAGGAAACATACTCCTTGATATTTACCCCAAGGAACTGAAAATTTATGGCCACACAAAACCCTGCATATGGATGTTGATAGCAGCTTTATTCATTATTGCCAAGACTTGGAAGCAATCAAGATGTTCTTTAGTAGATAATGGATAAATTAACTGTGGTACATCTAGGCAATGGAATATTATTTAGTACTAAAAAGAAATGAGCTATTAAGCCATGAAAAGACAGGGAAGGGGGCACCTGGGTGGCTCAGTGGGTTAAGCCTCTGCCTTCGGCTCATGATCTTAGGGTCTTGGGATCAAGCCCTGCATTGGGCTCTCTGCTCAGCAGGGAGACTGCTTTCCCCTCCCCTGCCTGCCTGTCTGCCTACTCGTGATCTCTCTGTGTCAAATTAATAAATGAATAAAATCTTTAAAAGATACTGCAATGGTAGATACATGTCATCATAAATTTGTTCAAATGCATAGAATGTCCAACATCAAAAGTAAATTAATATAAACTATGGACTTCGGGTGATGATGATATGTCAATGTAGGTTTGTCAGTTACAGCAAATATATCACTCGAGTAGGGGGATGCTAATAATGGGGAGGTGTGCATGTGTGGAAGCAGAGACTAGATGGGAAATATCTCTACTTTTCTTTCAATTTTGTTGAAACTTAAACTGCTCTAAAAAGTTGTCAATAAAAATAAAAAATCTGATAGTATATTTTCCCTGCTATATTTTAGACTTAGCAGTTGTGATCCCTTTCTTTTTTATGATTTATCCCTTGTAGACTGGGTATGTCTAAACTATGCCTGCTTCACCATTGTATTTTAGAAGTGTATACCTTATCTAGTTTCACAGATTCACAGCGCAGGATGAGTCATAACTCAAATCTCACCCTATCTGATTAATTAATATTTTAGATAAGATTTTGGTCCAAGCCTTGATGATAGAATGACATAAGACTTTTGGTGACTTTTGGAATAGGGTAAATATATTTTAGATGTGAGAAAGACGTGAATTGGGGAGAGTAAGAAGGTAGAATGTTGTGGGCTAAATTGTGCTCCCTCAGTAATTCATATTTTGAAGTCCTAATCCATACTACCTCAGAATGTGACTGGTTTTTGGAGCTAGAATCTTTATATAGGTAATTAGGTTAAAATTAGGTAATTAGGGTGAGTCATAATCCAACATGACTGGTGTCATTATAAGAAGAGAAAATTTGGATTCAGACATGAACAAAGGGAAGACAACATAAAGACAAAGGGAGAAGATGACCATCTACAAACAGTAATGAAAGCCTGGATGGATCCTTCCCTCTTGATCTTCAGTAGACAGCAACTCTGCTAATACCCTAATCTCAGACTTTTGGCTTCCAGAACTGTAAGAACATAGATGTCCATTGTGTAATTCATCCAGTCTGTGGTACTTTCTTATAGTAACCTAACAGACTAATATACATCCCAAGAATTTTAATCACGAGGGCTATTAAGTAAACTGCTATCACCCAAGAAGCAAAGAATGAGGCAAATTTAACATTTTTTTAAAAAGATTTTATTTATTTATTTGAGAGAGGGAATGAGCAGGAAGTGGGACAGAAGGAGAGGGAGAAGTAGGCTCCCCACTGAGCAGGAAGGCTGACATGGAGCTTCATCCCAGGACCCCGGGATTATGACCTGAGGCAAAGGCAGATGCTTAATCTACTTAGCCACCCTGCCACCCTGATGTCTCTAGTTTTAATACTGTTTTTTTTTTTAAATTCCATTGTTCTTTTGTGAGTGCAATACTTAGTTATTATTACTCTTGATTTGGTAAGCCATACAATGTAATCAACCAACTGTTGAGATTTTACTCAGAGGTACAAGTCAGCTTCTTTTGATATCACTTTCTTGTAAGAAATTATTACTTTACCTAAGTATTTGAAAGCAACCATAAAATGACTTGCAAAAATATGGCAGTCATAGCTATAGCCCAGACAGAAAACTAAAGCCCTTCTATCTAGTCTACAAGTTATTAGATTAGGGATGGGTTCAGTTCTAGTGGTTTAAGTTAAGCATTCTTGGCTCCCAGTTTGGAAATCAATGGCAAACTATAATCATAATATTTCCCTTAATACTGTCTGTATTATATTACTTAAGTGTGCATCCTCTCCAGAATCTTTATTGCTGCTTTAGAGTCATTGTCCTCTAAATGATACAATAGATCACCTTCCAAAGAAAAACAAGAAAATCTGTTTGGAACAGTACTGTTAGAAACTCCATACATGACTCAGACTTATCAGACGATGATATAAAACTATATCGATCACATTCTATGATGGAAAATCTACCATTCAGCTTAATCAATGAATGATCAAAAAGAGACTGAGAATTTGAACCAACATATGAAACAATTTGTGGACCAATTATACTCTCTCTCTGTGCTAAACAATTCTGTGACCAAATAAACTCCTTTGTTTCTTTGCTCAATAATACTTGTAACTGATGAAATAATTTAGCTACACGCTCCAGCAAATATTTGTTCCTGGAAGATCAGACTCTGGGAAAATTAAGTTAGCTTAGTCATCCATATGAATATTTTTATTATTAAGGCATTTCCACCACTACAGTGCTACTTTGTTATAAACTCTGCTCAATTACAACTAGTCCTCTTCCAGGATGATCTGTTTTAAGATCACCGATCCTAGGTCATGAAACTGTGCATGTATTGTGTCATAAATTCTGATGAGAAAAAAAAAACCTAAATTATTATTCGTTCCATGTGATATTCTCCATGAATACCATTAAGTCCAATAACTCAGCTTTGCTTGATCTATTGGTCAATGGTTTAGACCATTTTTTTTAGAGCAATGAAGAATTTTAATTTAATTTTAATCAGGTCTATTATATGCAAATCTGCATTTAGAGAAGATTACTCTGAATATGATGTAGAGGCCAATGAATATGTTTAAGCTTCTAAATTAAGAACATTTATCTTTTCCTAATTATTTTTCATGTAGACTTGCTTATAGTTAAAAAAATAGTTTTTAGATCAAATTCTAGACTTGCTTGATATTTTATATATCAGTATAAATCAGTGCTTACATTATATAACCAGATCAACAGTAGGTTTTATGAAGTTTCTATGTGATTAATATTAAGATTCAGAGCTATCAGAGCTAAGGACCAATCCCAATTTCTAATAACTCTAAACAGGAATTGCCACCATGAAAGGCCAGAAATCAGCAATGTTAGGGTCAGTCAATCCAGTCATTCAGTTTTAAAGATAAAATTTTAACATGAAAAAATAATCAAATTATTTAGTGGAAAATACACCTTCTTATTGCTCACTGAAAATTTTATATTATTCACTAGTCAAGAGTTCCCATTAAATTCACACTCCTTTCAATGTACATGCAATTCATACTGCATTTAGAAGCAGTCTCAGCACATTCTTATACAGTGAACTATAATCTTAACACCAACCAGCTTCTGTTCACGTTCAGAACTTGTGATTACTAGGAGCATTGCTCCTACAATTGTTCAGCCCCTAAGGCTATTGATCGAGTGCCAAATCTTACTGCATTTCTCTATCTATTTTCCCCATTTATTTTCAACTGATGTGCTGGGTTTGACCTTTGCTTTGCTCTGTAATTTTGCTTCTCTGTGGTTTCTTATAATGAGTATGTCTATGACAATAAATCTTTCCTTGAACATAGTTCTTGAGTTAACTATAATTTATAAGAGTAGCTTATTTACCGTGGCTTATTTTGGGTACCTCCAAATGATTATCTTAGAATTCTTAATCACTAACTGAAGTATTATTTATTTAAAAAGTCATGTCTAATCATATATTATTTAAAGCTTTTGTGATTTATGATCATGTGGACACATGAGATTTTGAATTTGAAAGCTATGGAAATGTGTAAAACACTATAAGTCTTGGTAAAAGACATATCTACAAGACTCATGGTAAAAAAACATGAGCTTTTTTAGAAGAAAGGCAAATACATTTGGTCACCTAGTGCATGACCTATAGTGAGCAAACCCAGTTAGACAATCCAACTGCTGATGTTCTCTGGGGAAGGGGAGATAGGGGGAAAATGAGGCAGGCTGTGTTCCACCCTGAGTGGGCCAGGCGTTCCCAGCTGCTCAGCTTTAAGGACTTATATCATCCTCTCTCCCAGAAGCCTGTTTCCAGTACATGTTTTTCTTAAAGCTATATCTAAGCATGCTTGGCAAATAGTATAAATTCTCAGAGGTTATATTTTAAGTGATACATTGTTCTGAGGGACAGTCACAATAAATACTAGGTGTCATATTACCATTTCACTACAGTATAAATTTTCATCCTTTAGGTGAATTGTATTATATAACTTAAATCCTTTTGAAAAAATTCTTTCTGGAATCATAATGACAGTAGATGTTTTTGTATAGCTATGAATGAATCTACCGTTCAATATGTTGCTATCCTACTCAGTTGATTTCTAAATACTTCTTCCCCTTGGCCCTAAATCCACTGCTTTTCTGGTTCAACCTTAAGCCATTAAAATTCCATTTACACCAATTTCCAATATTAAAAGCTTTTGTAATGTCAATTTCACTGAAAATTCTACTTCTAATGTATTATTTGAAGATAATATGGAGCCAACTTTAAGAATGTCGGTGGATTTTATATGAGAGATGCTTCTCCAACTTTTCAAAATAACCTTGGAAAGGAGTGCCTCAGTGGCTCAGTTGGTTAAGTGTCTACTTAACCCCAGGATCCCAGGGTCCTGGGGTCTAACCCAGCATCAGGATCCCTGCTCTACTGGGAGCCTACTTCTCCCTCTGCCTCTGCCCCTCCCCCCTGCCCATATTCTGTCTGGCCCATGCTCTCTCTCTCTCTCTCAAATAAATAAAATCTTAAAACAAAACAAAACAAAACAAAACAAAAAAACAACAGCCTTGGAAAGATAAATCAAAACCTGAAAGATATGCATTTAATGAGTCTCTAATAGGCCAAAGTATTTTGAAACTCTCTTAAAGCTTGAGATATACAATTTAAGGGAAGGTGGTAAACCTAATTTAGCTCAACAACACAGTTTTGATCTTCCTTGTTGGAGCCACAACAAATCTGGTATAGTGTGGTCCCTGGTATCTATATCATTGGAAAAACTGACCTTTCTCTTAAATAGGCATACTCTAAACTATATTATCTAATGGTCCTTCCACATTTGGGTGGCAATTTTGGACTCATTTGGAATCATTTCAGCCTTTAGATTAAAATTATGTGGGATTTTTGAGTGCATTGCAAGAAAGGAAGTTTGAAGGTCAGCAGAGGGAGCTCTAGTGGCCTTTGATCATACTGTTTTAATAAAGCTGAAAATATCTTTATAAATTGTAGACATCATGCAACAAATATATCTTCCCCTCCTCTATCTATGTATCTTTTTTAAAAGGTATCCAAAGCCATGCTATGTAAACTAACCTGTGAAATGTCAGTGAAAGTAGAAGCTTAAAAGCCTGTGCTAAACACCCGTTCTCCTTTCTCTGCATTAACAAAAATCAAGATAGAATCTCAGTTTGCATCCCTGCAATGTATATATACTTTGAATTATAGATTCACATATTTTTGATTATTTTATTTTAATTTATTTTAGTTAACATACAGTGTTATATTAATTTCAGGTATGCAATATAGTGGTTCAATCCTTCCATATATCATCCTGTGGTCGTTAAGATAACTGCACTACTGATTACCTCATCCCTTATTTTACCCACCCCCCACTTCCCATTGGTAACCATTAGCTTATTCTCTATAGTTAAGAGCCTTTCTCTTGATTTCTCTCTCTCTCTGATATTAAATATTTAATATGTAAATATTAATACACTATTGAACAAGCAATAGGCAAAATAAAAAATCAAATGGAAAATCAAAATATGCCTCAAAACAAAAGCAAAAGAGAACACAATATTCTAAAGCCTATGAGATGCAGCAAAAGCAGGTGTTAGAGTGAACTTTATGCTATAAAAGCTTGTATTGAGAAAAAAGTTCAAATAAGCAACTTCATATTATGTCACAAGAAAAACAAGACATTTGGTAGAGAAAGGAAATAACAAAGAAAAATCAGAAATAAATAAGAGACCAGAACAAACAATAATGATTTAAAAAAATAAGCAAAATTGACAATGCTTTAATGACATTATCTAAGAAAAAAAGAGAGAGAAGACACAACAATCAAAATGAGAAATGGAAAAACAAATAAACCACAACCAATAACCACAGAAATATATTGTGATAACAGATTACTATAAAAATTATATACTGATAAATCATCTTGAAGAATCTCTCTTTCTTCCTCCTCCCTTTGCCCATCTGTTTTGTTTCTTAAATTCCACAATGAGTAAAATCACACAGTATTTTACTTTCTCTTACTTATTTCACTTAGCATTATACTTTCTAGCTCCATCCATGTCAATGCAAATGGCAAGATTTCATTTATTTTACAGCTGAGTAATATCTCATCATATCTATCTATCATATCTATCAGATATCTATGTATAGATATCTGATAGATATGATAGATAGATAGATCTTCTTTATTCATTCATCAATTAGTGGACACTTGGGCTGCTTCCATATCTTAGCTATTCTAAATAATCCTGCTATAAACATTGGGGTGTATGGAGTGTGTGTGTCCCTTTGAATCGGTATTTTTGTATTCTTTGGGTAAATACCTAGTAGTGTGATTGCTGGATCATAAGATAGTACCATTTTTTTTTTTTTAAGATTTTATTTATTTATTTGTTAGAGAGAGAGAGAGCGCGCGAGCACAGGCAGACAGAGAGGCAGGCAGAGGCAGAGAGAGAAGCAGGTTCCCTGCTGAGCAAGGAGCCCGATGTGGGACTGGATCCCAGGACGCTGGGATCATGACCTGAGTCAAAGGCAGCTGCTTAACCAACTGAGCCACCCAGGCGTCCCTAGGTAGTACCATTTTTAACTTTTTGAGAAACTTCCATACTATTTTCCACAATGGCTGCACCAGGTTGCATTCCCACCACCAGTGTATGAGAGTTCCTCTTTCTCCACATCTTTGCCAATACCTATTGTTTCTTGTGTTGTTGATGTTAGCGTTCTGACAGGTGGAAGGTAATACATCATTGTAGTTTTGATTTACATTTATTTTCCTCATAGTAAGTGGCTGTGTGGCCATCTGGATGTCTTCTTTGAAGAATGTCTGTTCATGTCTTCTGCCCAATTTAAATTCAGTTATTTGGGGGTGTGAGTATTGTAAGTTCTTTATATATATATATTTTTTTATATTTTATTTATTTGTTTGACTTCTTCCTTCCTTCCTTATCCATTTATTTTTTATCCATTTTTTTTTTGTGTGTGTCAGGGATCACAAGTAGGCAGAGAGGCAGGCAGAGAGAGAGGAGGAAGCAGGCTCCCCATTTAGCAGAGAGCCCAATGTGGGGCTAGATTCCAGGACCCTGGAATCATGACTCACAAAGGCAGAAGCTTTAACCCACTCAGCCACCCAGGCACCCCAGTTCTCTATATATTTTGGATAATAACCCTTTATCAGAAATGTCATTTGAAAATATCTTCTACTATTCCATGGGTTGCCTTTTAGTTTTCTTTGAGAAACAGAAATCTTTTTTAATTTTGATGTAATCCTAATAGTTTATTTTTGCTTTTTTTCCCCTTGCCTCAGGAGACCTATCTAGAAAAAAAAATGCTATGGCCAATGTCAAAGAAGTTATTGCTTGTGTTCTCTTCCAGGATTTTCATGGTTTCAGGTTTCACATTTAGATCTTTAATTTTGAGTTTATTTTTGTGTATGGTGCAAGTAAAGTAAGTAAAACTAGATTATTAGTTTTATTCTTTTACTTGTTGCTGTCCAATTTTTCCAACACCATTTTTTGAGAAGACTTTTTCTTATTGGATATTCTCTCCTGATTTGTTAAAGATTAATTGACCATATAGTTGTGGCTTCCTTTCTGTATTTTCTATTCTGCTTTATTGGTCTATGTGTCTATTTTTGTGTCAGTATCATACTATTTTGATTACTACAACTTTGTAGTGTAACTTCAAGTCCAGAATTCTTATGATTCCAGCTTTCTACCTATGTTTTTTAAGCTATAGAGATCTGTGGAAATTATACTGCTGCAGTCTATCTTAGCCCATCCTTTTTGACACAAATATTTGGCAAGTTCTGTTCATTTCTTTGATGATCGGTAAAACTATCTAAGAGTGTTTACCTGATTTGACAAATCAACTGAGTGTTCGAAGAGTAGGGTCTTGTCTCTGTTATGTCTTTCCTTTGTTCATTCATTATTGTTCATTTGTTCATTGAGAATTATATTAATTTTCATCCTTCTTGGCTTTCCCTTTACTTCTTAGACAACAAGAAATCTAGCTTGCCCATGATTTCTAAAATGGGACTTTAAGCTGCTTAATTAACTTCTTCCTGACAAAACTAATCAACATTTTTCAAACCTCATCTTATTCATATTTTCTCTAATATTTGATTCTTCCCCGTTAGACCCCCACTTTTTGGTTTCCAGCACATAATTTACTTTTGGATCATTACTTACCCTTTTTGGACACTCATTCACAATCCTTTGATCGTTTTCCTCCTCTTGCCAATTTTCTAAACCTAGTATTTCTCAGGGTTTCATGCTTCACAGTGTTTCTGTCATCAAACTTTTTTTTTTTTAAACAATCTTACTCACTTCATGATCTTCAGCATTTTCCTAAAGACTCTTCAGCTTTCACAATTTTTAAGTTTATTATTTTTTTTCTTTTCTCTCTCTCTCTCTCTCTCTCTTTTTTTTAGTAATCTCTATGTGGGGCTCAAAATCATGACTCCAAGATCAAGAGTCACATGCTCTTCCTACTGAGCCAAGCAGGAGCCTCAAGTTTCACATCTTCTACAAGCTTCAGATTAGAATGTCTCACCACCCAAAGGGAATTCTTTCTGTTGTGAGACAAATTACTTTTATCACACCTACTTTTGTCCCCTTTATCATATAATCACTAAAGCCCAAAATCTGTCTTTAATTCTGTGTTCCATCTTCCATCCACAGTCCCCAGTCATGCCCTATTTCCTCCTATCTTACAGTTCACAAAAACATCATTTTTACTTGCTTAATATGTGTTGAATTTTTTCCTCCTTTTTATCATCACTGCTATTACATTTATGCAGAACTTCAACCATTATTTTAGAATATTGTATTTATCTCCATGCTGGATTATTACTTCCAGTCCCATCATTCTCTGCATTCTTTTTTTTGGTAGAAGGTAATTCTAAAATTAAATTTTGATCATATCTTTCTTACTTACACTATTTCCATGACTATTCCACCAGATTCTTAAAAATTTCTATTGATCTATATCGTAGGGAGACATATAAGCAAAATGCATAAAGAAATATATAAATTTACATGCTGATAAGATGCCGAGTCTTTCTGCCTGACCTCTTGCTCCAACTCCATTCTTACTATTACACAGAAATGACCCTTTTGGAATCCTCAGGGCTCTTGGAATTAAACTTAGGAATCAATAATTAAAACCATACTAATGCTAAACCCTAATAAAAATATGACATAAAGTACAAATTAGACATAGCACATATTACTTTTCATGGTGTAGCCTTGCTTTATTTTTGTCTTATCTTTACTACATAGCACATTTAGCACTTATTTTTAGTTTCTTTTGTTATTTTGTCAACCTAAAATGCTTTCCCTCCTGGTATTCTTGGTTTAGTCTTGCCAGGATTAATTAAAATTAGTTGAAAGCTTTTCTCTTGGATCTATACTAGATGTTGTTGTATGTACAGTCTCTGCCCTTCCCACTCTTCTTTCCATGTGGTTATTTTAAAATAGATTAATCAAAATCTTAGTACAATATCACAGGCTGCAATATTCAAAGCTTTCCCTGGAATTTTTGAAGTTGGTTCTAAAGAGAGCAAAAAAGAGTGTCCCTTATTATTTAAGATTAATAAAAAAAAGCTCTTGAGCTGTTAGATTTCCTTCATTTTCTGGGAAACATTCTGCAGCAAAAGAAAATAAATTAACATGTAGAGCAATGGATGGTGGAAAGAGAATTGTGGAAGCACTTGAATACCTGCTCTAGAGATTCCTGGGTTTTGCTGCACCCTTGCCCTTCCCAAGGATTGAGTGTTCAGTCTTTTCTTCTTTTATATAAATTGCTTCATTGTCTCTAAAATAAATACCCTTTTTGCATTAGCTAATTTGAATTGGGTTTATCTTATTCACACCTAAAATGTTTTTACATCCACACATCTACTCATAAAAAAGTGGTAATATATTTCAGAAAGTTAAAAATTTCCCTAGACCCTGCTCAAGGATTCCCAACTTGGGGAAATCTCTGCTAGACAAAGTTCATCCACCTTTCTTCTGTGCCCCCATTGTTCTTCATTCAGAAGACATTTGTAGTTCAATCATGGTTCTTTAACTTGGTTTATAGTTTGTCATTACTCTCCCCCAAAACTTCACCCTTGATCGGAAGGAATTATTTCCTATTCATCTTCATCTAATTCTCTTTACTTTATAGTTATTATTTAATGTTTGAATATAGAAGACAATAGAGCAAATTTAACTTAGTGATACTCTGAAAATTATTCAAGATTTTTTAAAGTTAAGGCAAACATTAGAGGTCAGGTCATTTTGTGTCTCTATCTATATAAATATTCTTGAGATCTGTTAACAGATGATTATCTAGCTCTGTTTAAATATGGGATAGGTTTATGAGATATCTTGTTCAACCAATGGATAACTATAGTTAATGTAGATTAATACACAACTTTAATGCATATTTTTAATTTCCAAAATCACAGAGAATACTCTTTGAAGTTATTGTATTTGTTAGTTAGGGCTGCCATAAGAAAATACCACAAACTCTGTGGCTTCAACAACAGAAATTTATTTTCTCACTTTTCTAGAGGCTGGGAGTCCAAGATCAATGTGCTGGCAGGGTTGGTTTCTCTTGAGGCCTCTGTTCATGGCTTGTTTCCTTCTCTGTCCTCATATGGTCTTTGCACTGTGCATGTGTACTCCTGGTGTCTTTTTCTCTTCTTAGAAGAACACCAGTCATATTGGATTAGATTTCATTTAACAGTAATTACTTCCTTACCTATTACCTATTACCAAATTGAGAGTCAGGGCATCAACATATGAATTTGGTGCAGAACACAATTAAATCTATAAGAGTAACAAAAAGAATTATGTTTAACTTAATTCCTGCTTACATAATTAGGAAGACATATTGATATTTTGATTTTGAACAACAATCCTGAAAAATTTCCCCTGGTTTATAAATTTCACATTGGTCTTTTTCAATCAATCTGTTACCATTAGTGAACCATTTCGTACTCTGAATAATTTAAAAATATCTTGATTAATCAGAACTAATGGCAAGAATATTGATTCCCTCATCACTTTTATCATATTTTCTTCACTCATCTTTAGAAAGCATGATTCATTTCCCACTAAATGATATAAATTTTGTTAAGTATAAGTAAAGTAAAGCAGGAGAACAATTTCTTTGAAGACTCACTTCAATTTTTATTAACAGAAAACTAGTTTCCACTGAAATCGTTTTGGTTATAAATTACAGAGTGTTTATTTGAAATTAAATATGCATATTTCATTTTATTTTGAATGGCAGTAACCATTTGCAGCTTTCAACCATATAAATTATATTAGATATGAATACACTAGCAAGTCCAATTCAATGGCATATGGTTAGAATACTATTTCTTTCATTTTTTAGACTTAAATGTTTGTATCATAACTAAAATGAATTTCATAATAATCTAAGACTTTATCTGCATATATACCAGTAACGATCTCTCAACATTCACTTTATAGTGACTAAATTGATGATTTTTGTACTTATTTTTGGATGTTTTTGATAGGATGAACATAAGAAATTTATGGTAAACTATTTTGATGTAATTGGGAAGGTGATTTTAATGCTTTATTAATTATAATATTTACAGTGTCCCCACAATTTAGAAACTACTGCTACTTCTTTATGCCTTAGTAACAATACTAATTTCTATTTGAGTGCTATTGCTACAATGATATGCTACAAGAAACTTCAGAATTGAAGTATTTTTCTCCCAAAATGTATTGAAAACCCTCTGCACTATTTGAGTATAAAATAGGCAAAAGGATCAAAATAATGGTTTAGATAAGAAAATCACTTTCATGTAGAAAAAATGAAAGAGATTTCCTTTAAATTTTGAGAAATTATGCATAATTACTATATAAAAATTTCAGTAATTCAGTACCCTTTGTGATTTTACAAAAGTTCTTTTGAATTGCATATTGCTGTATACTATCTTTTCTATAATAACCTTTTACTATTTAGGTAAAAAGGAATTCTTTTACACTAAAAGTAAATAAAGTTGAATATTATAAGTGAGTTCCATAGCCAATATATAGAATAAGGTTTTTATTTTTATTTTTTTAAAGATTTTATTTATTTATTTGACAGACAGAAATCACAAGTAGGCAGAGAGGCAGAGAGAGAGGAGGAAGCAGGCCTTCCGCAGAGCAGAGAGCCCGATGCGGGGCTCGATCCCACGACCCTGGGATCATGACCTGAGCCGAAGGCAGCAGCATTAACCCACTGAGCCACCCAGGTGCCCCAAGGTTTTTATTTTTAACTGATCAGTACCAATTAGAAGATTAGGTATGAAGGCTATTTGTTTAAAAATAATGCACAATGTGTATGTTATATGATTAAATGAAAAACTTTTTCATGTAGAAATTCTATTAAAATAGAGACAATACTTAAGAATATATAATAAACACCCTAAGGGATTCTTTAGCAATAGGGGATCTCTGTCCTATCACATTCTGCCTCATACTCCTGGAATTCTCAACCTATCAGAGTTATAGATAAGGCTAATGAGAGGAACTCTTTACATTTGACACCAGAAGGAAAACAAGTGGATGAGTGTATTAAAAATGCTTCAGGTCCCTACACTTCTCAGATGTTTACTAAAATAAAAATTGTTGGCAGAAGCCATGTTATCTCTGATTGAAACAATGATGCTGTGGTGGAACCAGAGATGTCTTTCTCCAGATTTTAGCTCTTAAGTATCTCTATGTAAAAATTAAAATAGCCTTCAGAGTTAGGGAAATATGTATACTTTGGGGGATCTTTTGGCTACTTGAGATCAAATGGATGCACTCCCTGTTAAAATAAAAAGGTCAAGAATTTCTTTTCAGTCAGTGGTATTCTAATAGACTTGTATGGTGACAGATGGTAGCTACACTTGTAGTGAGCAAAGAATAATGTATAAACTTGTGGGATTACTATGACATAAACCTGAAACAATGTAACATCATGTGTCAACCCTACTCAATTTTTAAAAAGAATTTCTTCTCAACTTTTTTCTAGATATTTTCCAATGATATTTTTTGGTATTTTCCAATGACCACACATTATATATATTTACAAATATGTATAAAAATTAAATTATCTTTATTACAGGTTGTATGTATGTTGTGGCTTCAAAAAGTTAAAAAATGTTATAGCAGGGAAAAAGCAATGTTTTGGTTGTTTTTACTAAGGCAAAAATTCCAAGCTGTTTCTGGAAAATATCCCCACATGTATAGAGAAACTAGGTTAACTGAGAAGAAAACAACATTCATAAGGAAGTCTGTACTGTGGAAATATTATTGTGAATATTTACTATCCAAAATATCATACATACAAATTAACTCATCTACCTTTTCTAATACATAGCTCTGTAATTCAATTTGATCATTTAAAACTATTTTTTTTCTAAAGAGAACTCTAATCCTATATTACTTTTGGGTATGTTTTCCTTTCTTGCTTATAATTTTTACTAAACATAGAAATGAATCTATTATTTGTGTAGTATAAATATTTTTATGTGCGTGCTCATGTTATGTGCTAATCAAGGGCTTAGTACACTTTTCAATTACATGCTCTAAGACAACAGCCTTCCTTTCCCAAGAAGTATGCATTTGGTATTTTAAAATGAAATGGATAAAAACAACAATTTAGTGAACACAAGTGACTGTTTTCCAGTATGTTTTCTATAGATTTCCAGATACATAATGTCTAGCAGTTTTCCTTCTTTTTTTTTTTTTTTTGCAGTTTTCCTTCTTAAGTGTTAAGCTCATTTTTTTGTCTTTATTATATAACAATCTGAACTTATCCTGCAACATTTACTTGGCATAAATTGAAGAAATACCAAGATAAGTAGTTTGCCTGTAAGATACTATGATATATATTTTCTCAGAATATCTAGAAAGTCAGGAAGCAACAGATGTTGGTGAAGATGCATAGAAAGGGAAACCCTCCCACACTATTGGTGGGGATGCAAGCTGATGCAGCCCCTCTGGAAAACAGTATGGAGATTCCTCAAAAAGTTGAAAGTAGAGCTACCCTATGACCCAAAAATTGCACTATTGGGTATTCATCTTAAAGATACAAATGTAGTGATTCAAAGAAGCACCTGCATCCCAAAGTTTATAGCAGCGATGTCCACAATAGCCAAAATATGGAAAGAGCCCAGATGTCCATCAACAGATGAATGGAGAAAGAAGATAAGATATATGCAATGGATTATTACACAGCCATTAAAATGGAATTTTGCCATTTGCAACAATGTGGGTGGAACTAGAGGGTATTATGCTAAACAAAATAAGTCAATAAGAGAAAGACAACTATCATATGACCTCACTGATATGTGGAATTTAAGAAACAAAACAGAGGATCATAGGGGAAGAGAGAGAAAAAAATGAAACAAGACGAAACTGGAGAGGGAGACAAACTGTAAGAGACTCTTAATTATAGGAAACAAACTGAGGGTTGCTGGAGGGGCGGAGGTTAGAGGGATGAGGTAACTGGGTGATGGACATTAAGGAGGGCATGTGATGTAGTGAGCACTGGGCCTATACTTCTGAAACCAAAATACATTATGTGTTAATTAATTGAATTTAAATTTTAAAATGTTTAAAAAATAAAGCAAATTCCAACATGCTTAAAAAAGATGCTGCGGGGGCACCTGGGTGGCTCAGTGGGTTAAGCCGCTGCCTTCGGCTCAGGTCATGATCTCAGGGTCCTGGAATCGAGTCCCACATCAGGCTCTCTGCTCAGCAGGGAGCCTGTTTCCCCCCTCTCTCTCTGTCTGCCTCTCTGCCTACTTGTGATCTCTCTATCTGCCAAATAAATAAATAAAATCTTAAAAAAAAAAAGATACTGCGTATAACTTCTGAATATGTTTATACCTGATAGATTAAGAACATTAACAGATTTTGAAAGCATGTAAAATTTACATTTAAATATTGTCTGCATGTGTATGTGTGTTATATTATATACATGTTATGTAAATTAATATTTACATTACATTCAAGCCTGTAAAAAAACAAGACCCATATGAAGAAGAAACAAACAAATTATTCAGAATATTTTCATTACTTTTAATGTCATTAAAGTATTTTTGTAAAAATTTATTCTTTCTGACTTTTTCTGAAGATTCTAAGATTCTGAGCCTATTCTAAACCCAAAATATAATTCTAAATGAGATTCCACGTAACAACATTCATTTATATAATCATAATTTGAGAGAAAGCAATAGGCTAATTACCTAAATTAATGATGTGTTCAAACTTGTCTATTAGTACCTATGCAAATCCAAGACAATAACTGTTTAAACTAAAATTAGTTTTCTGGTTTTTTTTTTAACAAAAAACTAGAATTAATGAAAGAGTGAAAATATTTTATATTTTTTAAACATATTATTTATCCTTGGTTCAAACATTGCTCTCTGTAAATACAATCTCTTTGGCATCAATAATATAATGAATAATAGTCATTAGTATCAGCCTGCATTTATATGTGCTGACACATTTTTCATGTCACTGGTAATCTGCTAGTATTTTGTAACACAATGAAAACCTATTTGGTTAGAAAATTACAGAGGCATAGAAAAGTAGATTATCATCTTTCTGGGCAGCCTTTATTTATAAGGCAATTCCTTTAGCAGTTTTTCTCATTTGATTAGTTTAATGTAGGAATAGAAGTATAAATATTTAATTAAGTACATTATGAAAACAAGATGGTAGGAAATTATTGGTAAGGCTTTTATTTTTATGATTAACTTCTCTTAAAAGGGAATCATTTACAGAATAATTTTTGAAGGATACAAAAAGACTTGGGTTAATAGGGCATGGTACTTTCTGCCTTATCACCAGAAACCAAATAAAGAAAAAATGTTGCTGTACAAGGAAAACATACATTTGAAGCAGTCAAGCTACCATCCTTCATTAACTTGGAAGCTCTGAGTGGAAGAAAACGATGTCTAGTTCATGGAATATGAGCAATTGTGAAACACTGTGTAAGTCAGAAATAGGTATTTTTTCAAGAAAATTGGATATTAATATTCAAATAACTTACATAATTGTAATAAATCACGATTTTTATTTTAGTTAATATATATCATCTAATTTGTTCTTCACACCATCCTATCAACATCTTTGGTCTGCTTGAAGAGTTATGTGAGAGAAAAATATCAGGCAGATGATTACCATTGCATGGAGTTTTCTGAGAACTAATCCGGTTTTCTTTTTACTCATGCCAGGTTTAGAACTTCCACACCTTCCACACAAAAGAGTGATAAAAGCTTTAGTTGGGTAAAACACAAAGAAAAACATATGTAAATATGAACAAAGGCAGAATTTCTGTTAGTAATAAAAATGAACCATACTAGGAACCCAGGAATAGCAGGTTTGTTCGCTTAGCAATTTTAGTTCACTTTCTATGGACATAGTTCATAGATACAAAACACTTCTTTGTGTTAAAAATCAGGAAAATGAGACATATAATTTTTAATCTCAGTGGAAAGTATTTTTAGTCTCTTACTGCACTGTTTTTTTAAACTGAAATATATAGTAAAATCACCCTTTCTTATACAGTTGGGAAAAGTAAGCAATATAGATGAAATGTCCAGTCTTAACTGCATGTAAATAGTATTACAAATTATCCTAATAGCTCCAGGATTGGGAAAAAAAAGAGAATTGTGAGCTTCTGAATTTAGTTTTTATTTTTGTAGGCAAACCCAAACTTTCAACGATTCTTCAAAAATCTGGATTTCATTTACTCTTGTATTAAATACTTCAATTAATAATTAATTCTATGGATGCAGAAGATGCAGCTCCCTCCCCCCACCTTTTTCTTTCTTCTCCTTCTCTTTCTCCTTCTTCTTCTTCCTCTTCTTTCTTTTTTTCCTTGAGGAGGCTCACAATTCTAAATACAAGAAAAGCTTCTTAAATGAAGAAATGAGAAAATAAAGGATACTGATCTGCTAGTATCTGGAGCAAATAGTGCACTGATTGAGTTCTTTAGGAACCTCAAATAATATATAGGAGGACATTTGTTCCTAGTTTAAAGCATAGATATGTAGAGTGGGAGAGAAAAGATGAAGATGTAATTTGTCAGAAAGCAAACCAAAAATAAGGTACAGCTTTAAAACTACTGGATGACTTCAAAAATAATCATCAACTGAAAACATTAATCAAAAAGGAAAAAAGCAGTTAAATATTGACTTTTTTTGAGCTTATGTAAAAGTCAAATTGATATAAGAACTGAAAAAAAAATAAGATTTTTAGGAAGATATGTGATAAAAACCAAAAATTCTGGCTTTTAATTTTTACTCAAAAGTCTTCTTAAAATCAATTCTCAGTAAAAGGTCTGACAAACATAGAAATCCCAAACAACTAAATTCTTGTTATTTATATACAGCTTAATAATATTATAATATTATTAAATATGCCAAAATAGCACATGGTTTGATAAATGGCTCCTGACACTTGCCTAAATTTTAAAAAATGTGTTCTTAATATGATACATCAAGGTTACTGTTTATTCAAACTATGCTTTGTAACAATATTTTCCATAATTAAATTATGTAACTGATTAGCAAAGTGAGAGGTAACAGAGAAATTTATGTGGGCTAGCTGTATTTATTGTTCATCCTTTATTTTTTAATACAAAATTTCCATGTTTTATTACCATAATGTAAAACCCAATATAGGCTCATCTTTCATTTTGTTGAAGAGGTATTTCCACACATTATCTGTAACAAATTGATCAGAATTCAACTATGATGTAAAATATCATCAGAGTCATATATGACTGTATTGGAATGAAATATACACAAAATATTTTTGTATTGCTTTTAAAATTAGTTAAAATGCAAGTATCATCTCTTTTAATGTTACTATTTGTAATAGGGAAGGACAGATCTATTTATTTCCATGATTATGCACATATGTAAATATGTGAGAGATGAGTCTAAAATTAAAACAAAAAGCTTCCGTATGCTCTTTCTTCATGCTTAGCCCCACTCCTTTCTTCCTTATATTTCAGGTGGTTAAGTCTACTCAGTGCCTTATTTCTTATTTAAATTTGGGGCACCTGTTCTCATATATGTAACTTTCTTTTCCAGCTTCTTTTTTAAGTAGTTCTGTTTCTTAATGTTTTACACACATACACACGTATGCAGACACACACACACACACACACACACACACATACACACATATCTTTGTGAGACCACCACTCAACCTAAGAACTGGGATATTACCAATACTTCTGAAAAGATCTTTATACTCTTCTCTAATTTCATTCCCCATCATCCTCCTTCCCACACCCAGTCATAAATACTATCCTACATTTAAAAAAATTATCATTTTCTTTAATTTATTTTTTTGATTTTTTAAATTTATTTAATTTCTTTTCAGTGTAACAATGAATTCTGCTTTAATTTATTAAAATATGATTTATCATATTTATACATGATCAGAACATGTAAATTTAGTTTTATTGTTTTGAATTTATATAAGTGGAATCATGTTGTATACATAATTAGAAACAGACTTTTTTACTCAACACAACGTATATATAAGATTTACCCATATTATACTATGTATTCCCAGCTTATTCATTTTCATCCATATATACTCTTTTACTTTGTGAATAAATGCGATTTTATATTTTCATTTTTCTTACATTGGCTATTTGGCCATTTTCTATAGTGGATTGAATAGTGCCTCCCCAAAATGTGGAACTTAACTGCAAATAGGTTTTGGCAAGATAAAAATTGATTAAGGATCCTGAGAAGAAATTATCCTGGATTTAGAGTGAACCCTAAATCCAATGACTGGTGCCCTCATAAGTAAAGAAGACAATGCAGAGGCAAGAGGAAAGAAGCCATGTAAAGATGAAGAGGTAGATAGATACTGGTGTTCTGTTGTCTGAAGCCAAGGAATGCCAGGAAATGCCACAAGCTGGAACACACGAAGGATGCTCCCTAAGAACCTCTGGAAGTAATGACCTTGTCCAAAAAGTGATTTCAGATTTCGAATTTTCAGAAATGTGACAGTACAAATGTCTCCTGTTTTAAGTCCTCACTCTATCCTATATAACTCCTTAATCTCTATTTTATATTGTTTACCCCTCTGAGTCTCTGGGATTCACCCTGATAACACCTGCGGGTTTGTTTTCCTCCTCAGGGGGATACTTTTACTCCCATCTTTAGAGGTATTTCATCTGTTTGTGAACCATTTTAGTGAATTGTAAATTTCAATAATTTCATATATTGTGTTTTCTCTTCAATTTGCCATGCATTTTATCCTTTCCTTTTCTTGATAATGTTTCTTATTCTTTGCATTATTTCTTATATGCATAGTTATTTAATATTCTGCACCTAATAATTTAAAGATTTAAATTCCTTGGGGATCAGTTTCTTACTTCTCCTGCTCTCCAGTGTCACTTTGTATTATTATCATTTGTGTTCCAAAGAGCAATACTGGATTTCCAATTTTGCGTAAGGCTCTTGAAAGATATTAGTTTATCCCACTAGTCCATGCCCTTACTCTTAGAGATTTTGGTGAGGATATTTATTTATTTATTTATTTACAAAAAGAATGCTGATAGTCCATTCTCTCTCTGTCTCTCTCTCTCTCTGTCCTTTATTTAGTAGCTATTTATTTGTTTGCAGAATGAACCTTAAGGATAATTATGCCAACAAACTATAGCAATCTTAAATGTTGCTCTTTTCTGTTATTGACTTCTTTATTAACCATGAGATTTTCATATATATCTATGTTAAATGTGTATTAACTTAAAACATATTAATATCAATGTGAACATTAATATTGTTAAATATGTATCTTATATCCAATTTACCCAGTAGTTTTATAGACCAGCAAACTCTGACTTATGAATACATTGAGTTATGAATGATTTGCAGTTTTTTTCATCTTTGGATTATGTTAGTGGATTATGTCCCAGATGGGATTATAGTATAATGGTAGGGTAAGATAATTTTTTTTTTTCTGTACCATTTTACCTATTTCCCCCACCCCAGTTCCTGCCAAACACTTTTGTACTACCTGTTGCTATGACTTTGACTTTTTTGTTGCTGTTGTTTTAGATTACACATATAAGTAATGCCATGTGTTATTTGTTTTTTTCTACCTAGTTTATTTCACTAAACTTAATGTTTTACAAGTTCACCCATGTAGTGGCAAATGACAGGATATATATTATATTATATAAATTATATATGTATATAATTTATATATACACTTTTACGTATGCACACACAGAGACACATACACAAATATATAAGCATTTCTTGATCCATTTATCTATTGGTGAACAGTTAGATTGTCCCCATACCTAGGCTACTGGGAATAATGTTGTTAGCTTTATGGGAGTACATATATCTCTTTGAAATAATGATTTTGTTTCCTTTGGATATATACCCACAGTGGGATTGCTGGATCATATGATATTACTATGTTTTAATTTTTTGAGGGCTCTTCATACTATTTTCCATAGTGGCTGTGCCAATTCACATTCTCACCAACAATGCACAAGGGTTCCTTTTCTCTACATCTTTGTTAACACTTCTTTCTTGTCTTTTTGTTAAGGGACACCCTAACAGTTGTGAGGTAATATATCATTGTGGTTTTGATTTGAATTTCCCTGATGATTAGTGATGTTGAGCACCATTTTGTCTATATGTTGGCCATTTGTATGTGTTCTTTGGAAAAATGTTCTGTTTGGGTACTTTGCCCATTTTTAAATTGGGTTATATTTTACTTTGCTGTTTAGTTGTATGAGATCCTTGTATATTTTGGATATTAATCCCTTATCAGATATGTGGCTTGCAAATATTTCTTTCCATTATATAGGCTGAATTTTCACCTTGTTTATATTATCTTTTGTTGTGCAGAAGCTTTTTAGTTTGATGTAGTCACACTTGTTGATTTTTGTTTTGGTGCTTTGTTTTGTATCAAATACAAAATATTATTGTCAAGACCGATGTCAAAGAATTTATTCCCCCTGTTCCATGTTTTCTTCTAGGAGTGTACCATGTAGGTGTTATGTTCAACTCTTAATTCATCTGAGCTTATTTTTGTGTATGTGTAAGGAAAGTGTCCACTTTCATTTTCATGTGACTGTCCAGTCACATGAAACATTTATTGAAGAGACCATCCTTTCCCCATTATATATTCTTAGCTACTTTGTTGAAAATTAATAGATTATATATGGTTGGTTTATTTCTGGGTTCTCTGTTCTGTTCCAATGATCTGTTTTTACTTTTATGCCAATACCAAACTGTTTTTATTACTATAGTACTATAGCTTTGTAATATAACTTGAGATTAGGAAGTTTGATGCATCTAGCTTTGTTCTTCTTAAAATTGCCTTGGCTACTTGGATTTTTTTGTGGTTCCATACAAAACTTGGGATAGTTTTTTTTTTTTCTTCTATTTCTTTGAAAAATGCCATAGGAATTGCATTGAGTCTTTAGAATGCTATCATAGGGACATTTTAACAATATCAATTCTTCCATCCATGAACATAGAGTATCTTTTCAATTATGTGTGTGTGTGTGTGTGTGTTTCTTCCACCAGTGTTTTAGTTTTCAGTGTGCAGGTCTTTTACCTCCCTTGTTAAAGTTATTCTCAGGTATTTAATTATTTTTAATGCAATTGTGTGATTATTTTCTTTATTTCTTTTGATGATAACTTGTAATTAGTGTATAAAAACACCACAGATTTCTGTATGTCATTTTGTATACGGCTTTTTTACTGAATTCATTTATTATTTCAAATTATTTTTAATGCAGTTTTTTTAGGTTTTCAATATAGAGTATCATGTCATCTGGAAAGAAGGACAATTACTTCTCTTCCAACTGGGATGACTTTAATTACTTTTCCTTACCCAATAGTTGTCACTAAGACTCCTAATACCATGTTAAATAAAAGTGAAAAGAGTGGGCATCCTTCTCTTATCCCAGATCTAAGAGGAAAAGCTTTCATTTTTTTCACCATTGGGTGTGATATTAGCTGTATGCTTATCATCTTTGGCCATTATTATATTGAGATACAATACCTTTATACCTACTTTGTTAACAGTTTTACCATGAATTGTTGAATTTTGTCAAATGCTTTTTTGCGTCTATTGAGATATTCACATAATTTTTATCCCACATTTTAAAATATATGGTATATCACAATGATTTGCAGATGTTGAACCATCCTTGAATTACTGGGGTACATTCATCTGATCATGACATATAATTTTTTTTGTACTTTTAGAATTTGGTTTACTAATATGTTGTTGAAGATTTTGGCATCTAGTGTCATCTGGGCTATTGGACTATAATTTTCTTGTAGTGACCTTGTCTGATTTTGGTGTCAGGTACTCTTGGCCTCATCAAATGATTTTGAAAGTATTTACTCCTGTACTCTTTTTTGGAAAAAGTTATAGAAAGACTGGTATTCGTTCTTTAAATGTTGTTAAGATTTATCAGTGAAACTATATGGTCCTTGAATTTTGTTTGTTGGGAGGTTTTTGATTACTAATTCAATCCCCTTACTAATAATATATCTGTTCAGACTTTCTATTTCTGCATGATGCCATCTTGCTAAGTTGTGTATTTTTAGAAATTTATCCATTTCTTCTAGGTTGTCTAACTTGTTGCACAAGTTAGACAAATTGTTCAAAGTAGTCTCTTATGATCTCTGTATTTCTGTGGTATCAGTTGTAGTGACTCTTCCTTCATTTATAAATTTACTTATTGAGTCCTCTTTTTTTCCCTAATGTAAATGTAATGTAAATGTAGCTAATGGTTTGTCTATTTTATTTATTTATTTAAAAAAACTTTACTTTCATTGATCTTTTTAATTGTTTTGTTAGTCTCTATTTCATTTATCTCCACTCTGATCTTTGTCATTCCTTCCTTCTCCTAACTTTCGCCTTAGTTTGTTTTTCCTTTTCTAATTCCTTGAGGTATAAATTTGGGTTGTTTGAGACCTTTTTTTAAAATTAATGAAGGCATTTATTTCCATAAACTTCTATCTAAAACTGCTTTTGCTTTATCTCATAAGAAAACATAGGGCTTAAACTACATGTTAGACCAGATAGACCAGAACTGACATATATAGAATATTCCAACAACCAGTAAAACACCTATTCTCCTCAAGCACACATGAAACGGTCTCCAGGATTCGTCATGCTGTGCCACAAAATGTCTTAATAAATTTAAGAAGATCAACATCTTATCAAGCATCTTCATTGACCACAATGGCATGAAACTAGAAATCAATTGTAAGAAGAAAAAGGGAGGGGTGTCTGGGTGGCTCAGTGGGTTAAAGCCTCTGCCTTCAGCTCAGGTCATGATCTCAGGGTCCTGGGATCAAGCCCCACATCGGGCTCTCTGCTCAGCAGGGTGCCTGCCTCCTCCTCTCTCTGCCTGCCTCTCTGCTTATGCATGATCTCTGTCAAATAAATAAAATCTTTAAAAAAGAAGAAGAAGAAAAAGGGAAAAAAATAACAAATATGTGGAGATTAAACAATATGCTTCTGAACAAACAATGGGTCGAAGAGGAAATTAAAAGAAATGTCAAGGGGTGCTTGGGTGGCTCAGCTGGTCAAGCAACTGACTCTTAGCTTCCACTCAGGTCATGATCTCAGGTTTGTGAGATAGAGCCCTGAATCAGCCTTTGCACTCAGCAGGAAGTCTGCTTCTCTCCCTCTCCCTTTGCCTCTCCCTATGCAAAGATCTCTCCCAGTCTCTCTCTAAAAGATAAATAAATAAATCTTTAAAAAAAATCTAAAAACTTAATTTCTCAGTCACTTTTATAATTTTGTAAGTCTTAGGTATTACAAATATGAAATAATTGTGTTTTCCTCCCTTCCATCTTTGTGGAGGCAAAATGAACTTCCTTCACTTTGAGCATCAAATCAGAATTCATTTTATAGCAGAAATAACCTAATGAATGACTGTTAGCTCCATAGAATGGTTAGGTATATTAATATCCATAGTAATTTTATGGACAACCATGAAAACTTTGCAGCAATTCATAAAATCTTTTTCAAGTCCGAGTATTTTTCAAACTGTAATTTGTATTTTTGGGAATACAATAAATATATGTGTAAATGCAGTTTTGTTGAGTACTTATGAATGCAATAAATTTACTTATTATTGTACATAGTTCTAACTATTTATAATCTGTACTTTAATGTAAACAAGTAGGGACGCCTGGGTGGCTCAGTTGGTTAATCGGCTGCCTTCGGCTCAGGTCATGATCCCAGCATCCTGGGATCGAGTCCCACATCGGGCTCCTTGCTTAGCGGGGAACCTGCTTCTCCCTCTGCCTCTGCCTCTGCCTGCCTCTCTGTCTGCCTGTGCTCGCTTGCGCTCTCTCTCTCTCTCTAACAAATAAATAAAAATAAAATCTTAAAAAAAATGTAAACAAGTATAAGCAATGTCAATAATTTTAGTTCTAATTAATTGTCAATATTTGGTTATATAAGAAATGAAAGGCACAAAAATGTGATATTGCTGGTAAATATACTATACATCAATATACACTTACCATTTCATTTTCATGATATTATAATAAACACTAATTTTTAAATAAACCACAATAATGCATTGAGTCCTACAGCAAGTGAAATATACTTAAGCTAAATTAAAACTTTTTCTCACTCATTTATATCAGAAAAACATCACCTTTTGATATTTAAAGTAACCAGGGATTCAAAAACATATGTATGGACTTCAGTTCTTACTTGATTATTTTAATCAATTAATTGAAATTTTAGTTCATGTTTCTATGTATCATGTAATTGAAATTCTGTTTATATAAGCTAGTGACCCTTGACAGCAGCTAGTATGTTTAATTTTATTTACTTAGATTTTCATATTTCTCATGCTATATAAGAACTTGTTTACATAGTCAAATTCCATATAGAAATAATTTTAGGTGATAGAATTTATTTCCATGAAGAATAAAGCAGGGGCACCTGGGTGGCTCAGTGGGTTAAAGCCTCTGCCTTCGGCTCAGGTCATGATCTCAGGGTCCTGGAATCGAGCCCTGCATCGGGCTCTCTGCTCAGCAGGGAGCCTGTTTCCCTTCCTCTCTCTGCCTGGCTCTCTGTCTACTTGTAATCTCTGTCAAATAAATAAATAAAATCTTAAAAAAAAAGAATAAAGCAAATTTTAAGTTTAAATATTTATGCTTATAAGTTATTTCCCAAGGAGTCACAGCTGTTAAGTTGAAGACCTAGAGAGCAAAACCATAGTTTCTGATAACAAACCCAGTCATTTGGCCTCCAGCTAACTTTAAAAGTTTATCACTTTGTTAAATAATTTGCATATAATGTTATTCCTAGAAATGTACTATATACAGGTACATTAAATGATATTTAAAACAAGCCAAAAATTTTAGTAACATCTAGAAACTTTGCCTTCTTGAGAAAATTACCCCTTTAAATACAGAAGTAGATAATAGTTACATGTTTTCCCTTAACCCAGTAATTATTATTATTATTCAGTAATAGCGTCATAAAATTTCTATCTCTATTGAAATTTGGTTTCATTATGCAAAGCAAATACAGCACATACATTTTTCAAAATTGTGAGTACATATAGTGAGCACTTTTGTTTTTATGGTAAGTGGAGATAGCATAGCCAACATATGTCTTTTATCAAAAACAGCTATTGTCTTTCAGAGATCTAAAGACAAGGATTTAGAGGACTATATGTATCATTGGCACCCCAACATGAATGACAAATGGACATAGCTATGTTTATATGAATGTTATTCTGCTACTAAATATTTTATGCTTTAACTGTTCTCTCAAAAGACAGGGAAAAAAAACATAGTTACCTTTTTAAAATTCTAACTTAATTTTTTGTTGTTGTTATATAGAAATGGATGACACTAGTGATAAGTTAAAAAGAAAGAGCTCCTGTTTCCAAGGTAACCAATCTAAATTAATAGCAGGCCTACAGGACTTCATGTTCAGAATATAATGTAAAGGGTTCAATCTGTAGTTCAGAAATGAAAGCCAAAATTACTATATTTGTGGATTCGTTTGGAAACATTTTTAAATTTCAAAGTTTCAGCTGAGAATTTTAATTTGGATTAGGCAGTAATATTTATTTTCTGAAAGAGAAACATTTTCTTTCTTTGTTTCTTTTAGAGAGAGAGAGCATTCATGTGCATGAGTGGGGCAGGGAGGGACAGAGGAAGAAGGAGAGAGAGAGGATCTTAAACAGGGTTCATGCCCAGCACAGAGCCCTATGAGGGGCTCAATTTCACAACCCTGATATAACCAAGATCTCAAAATCAAGAGATACTTAACCAACTGAGCCATCCAGGTGCCCCAAAGGAGAAATATTTTCTGATTAAATTTCAGATTGATGCAGAAATGCCACTAGTTAATATCTATAATTTCATTATCTATATACAACAGAATATGATATAAGCATATAATTCTCCAATGAAATATTCTGATGGAAGACTAACACTTATTGCCCCCAAAGACATTGTGAACTCTCATATGCACATTTTTCTCTTTTTTCTTTTCCTTTCTTTCTTTTTTTCTCTTCTTTCTTCTTTGTTTTCTTTCTTCTTTCCTTCCCTTACTTCTGTCTTTTCTTCCATCTTTCTTTTTCTTTCATCTTCCTGTTTATGTATCTTTCTATCCAACCACATAGTATGTGTGAGAGAGAACTTACTGAGTTACTGAGAGAGAACATAATTTTGCCCATAAAAGTTCATTAAATTGATCGAGGTAACAAAAGGTTAGTATGCCAATAATTGTGAGAATTTTTATACCTCTTTCATCTCATTTCATATTTTTTCACTTTTCTGACATAAAGCGCCACATGTGGTATTTCTTTCTCCTATAGCATTTATTACAGTGCTGAAATACTTGGGATAAGTTCAAATAAATATCACATGAGATGTATTTTAATTATAAACCAAATTTGATCCTTTCATAATATGGAAGAATAAATGTAACAATGCAAATGTGTGAAGGACTCTAAAGATCTTACTGTATAATTTGGCTTTAAAAAATTTACTTTTGGGGAGTCAAGATGGCGGAGAAGTAGGAGGCTGAGACGACATCAGCCAGCAGGAGATCAGATAGATAGCCTATCAAACCATTCCGAAACCTACAAATTCAACAGGAGATTGAAGAGAAGAAAAACAACAATTCTAGAAACAGAAAATCGACCACTTTCTGAAAGGTAGGACCAGCGGAGAAGTGAATCCAACGCGAGGGGAAGATAGACCCCAGGAGGAGGGGCCGGCTCCCGGCAAGCGGCAGAGCACAAAATCAGGACTTTTAAAAGTCTGCTTCAGGGAGGGACATCACTCCAGAGGCTAAACTGCGGTGAAGACCTCACGGGGACAACGTGGACTCAGGTCCCGCGGGGTCACAGAAGGATCGGGGGTGTCTGAGTGTCACAGAGCTCACAAGTATTAGAGCGGGGAAGCCGGCTGCGGAGACAGAGCCGAGATTTCCTAGTGGTCTGTGACACGGACCGGTGCTCTGTGACATGGGCTGGTGCTCTGTGCGAGGGGTCCCCACAAGATCCGGGGAGACCCTGACCCGGGAGAGCTCAGGGATCTACGGGGTTCAGAGACTCTAGGTGGGACTCTGCCAGAGACAGAGACGCTTGGTCACAGGCAGGGTGAGCTCGGAGCGCTCCCAGAAGCCAGTGAGACGGGACTGATTACGCTCGATTTTCTCTGAGCGCGGTCTGCGGCGCAAATGTGGGTTGGGGAGACGGGAGGGATTAAACGCTTTTCTCTAAAGACCCACTGAACACTGGGGCCCCTAGCTCTTGGCTCATCTGAACCGGAGATTGGGAGGCCGCCATTGTCATTCCCATCCTCCAGAACTCTACGGAAAGCATTTAGGGAAAAAAAGCTCCTGAAAGCGAACCTGAGAGGATTACTTAGGCCGGCCCCTGGTAAGGCCGCTGCAACTCTGCCTGGGACAAAGACACCTGAGAATCACTACAACAGGCCCCTCCCCCAGAAGATCAAAGAAATCCAGCCAAGACCAAGTTCACTTAACAAGGAGAACAACAGATACTTATCTGGACAAAATGACAAGGTGGAAAAACTCACCACAAAAAAAAGAGCAGGAGACAGGACCGAAGGCTAGGGACCTAATCAATACAGACATTGGTAATATGTCAGATCTGGAATTCAGGATGACGATTCTCAAGGTTCTAGCCGGGCTCGAAAAAGGCATGGAAGATATTAGAGAAACCCTGTCAGGAGAAATAAAAACCCTTTCTGGAGAAATAAAAGAACTAAAGTCTAATCAAGTTGAAATAAAAAAAGCTATTAATGAGGTGCAATAAAAAATGGAGGCTCTTACTGCTAGGATAAATGAGGCAGAAGACAGAATTAGTGATATAGAAGACCAAATGACAGAGAATAAAGAAGATGACCAAAAGAGAGACAAACAACTACTGGACCACGAGGGGAGAATTTGAGAGATAAGTGATGCCATAAGACGAAACAACATTAGAATAATTGGGATTCCAGAAGAAGAAGAAAGAGAAATAGAAGCAGAAGGTATACTGGAGAGGATTATTGTAGAGAATTTCCCTAATATAGCAAGGGGAACAAGCATCAAAATCCAGGAGGCGCAGAGAACACCTCTCAAAATCAGTAGGAACCGACCCACACCCCGCCATCTAATAGTAAAATTTACAAGTCTTAGCGACAAAGAGAAAATCCTGAAAGCAGCACGGGACAAGAAGTCTGTAACGTACAATGGTAAAAATATTAGATTGGCAGGAGACTTATCCACAGAGACCTGGCAGGCCAGAAAGAACTGGCATGATATATTCAGAGCACTAAACGAGAAAAACATGCAGCCAAGAATACTCTATCCAGCTAGGTTATCATTGAAAGTAGAAGGAGAGATAAAAAGCTTCCAGGACAAACAAAAACTGAAAGAGTTCGTAAACACCAAACCAGCTCTATAGGAAATATTGAAAGGGGTCCTCTAAGCAAAGAGAGACCCTAAAAGTATTACCAGAAAGGAACAGAGACATTATACAGGAACAATCACCATACAGGCAATACAATGGCACTAAATTCATATCTCTCAATAGTTACTCTGAACGTAAATGGGCTAAATGCCCCAATCAAAAGACACAGGGTTTCAGAATGGATAAAAAAAACAAAACCCATCAATATGCTGCCTACAAGAAACTCATCTTAGACCTGAAGACACCTCCAGATTGAAAGTGAGGGGGTGAAAAACAATTTACCATGCTAATGGACATCAGAAGAAAGCTGGGGTGGCAATCCTTATATCAGATCAATTAGATGTTAAGCCAAAGACTATAATAAGAGATGAGGAAGGACACTTCATCATACTCAAAGGGTCTGTCCAACAAGAAGATCTAACAGTTTTAAATATCTATGCCCCTAACATGGGAGCAGCCAACTATATAAACCAATTAATAACAAAATCAAAGAGACACATTGACAAGAATACAATAATAGTTGGAGATCTTAACACACCCCTCACTGAAATGGACAGATCATCCAGGCAAAAGATCAACAAGGAAATAAAGGTCTTAAATGACACACTGGACGAGATGGACATCACAGATATATTCAGAACATTCTACCCCAAAGCAACAGAATACACGTTCTTCTCTAGTGCCCATGGAACATTCTCCAGAATAGATCACATCCTGGGTCATAAATCAGGTCTCAACAGGTATCAAAAGATTGGGATCATTCCCTGCATATTTTCAGACCACAATGCTCTGAAGCTAGAACTCAATCACAAGAGGAAATTTGGAAAGAGCACAAATACATGGAGACCCAACAGCATCCTTCTAAAAAATGAATGGGTCAACCAGGAAATTAAAGAAGAATTGAAAAAAAACCATGGAAACAAATGACAATGAAAACACAAAGGTCCAAAATCTGTGGGACACAGCAAAGGCAGTCCTGAGAGGAAAATATATAGTGATACAAGCCTATCTCAAGAAGCAGGAAAGGTCTCAAATACACAACTTAACCCTACACCTTAAGGAACTCGAGAGAGAACAACAAAGAAAGCCTATACCCAGCAGGAGAAGAGAAATCATAAAGATCAAATCAGAAATCAATGAAATAGAAACCAAAAAAACAATAAAACAAATCAATGAAACTAGGAGCTGGTTCTTTGAAAGAATTAATAAGCTTGATAAACCCCTGGCCAGACTTATCCAAAAGAAAAGAGAAAGGACCCAAATAAGTAAAATAATGAATGAAAGAGGAGAGATCACAACCAACTGCAAAGAAATACAAACAATCATAAGAACATATTATGAACAACTCTATGCCAACAAATTTGACAATCTGGAAGAAATAGATGCTTTCCTAGAGATATATAAACTGCCAAAACTGAACCAGGAAGAAATAAAAAACCTGAATAGGCCCATAACCAGTAAGGAGATTGAAACAGTCATC
>RCUC01144208.1:0-29006 GCA_003697995.1 Taxidea taxus jeffersonii | reverse complement strand
GCTGAGCAGACCTGAGCTGGGCTCGATCCCAGGACCCTGAGATCATGACCTTAGCTAAAGGCAGAGGCTTAACCCACTGAGCCACCCAGGTGCCCCCCTCATAGTGGTTTTGATTTACATTTTCCTGGTTAGACTGATGTTACGCATCTTTTCATGTCTCTTGGCTGACAGTATGCCCTCATTAGAAAATGTCTATTCAGGTCCTCTGCTCATTTTGTAATCGGTTTGCTTTTTGGTGTCATGAGACGCTTGCATTATGGAAGGACAAGATCTGTTGTGTGTGTGTGTGTGTAGTAGTAGTAGTAGAATTTATGGTTTTTGTTTTTGTTTTTGTTTTGCTTTCTAAAGATTTTACTTATTTGAGAGAGAGACCCCAAGAGGGAGGGAGGGGAGAAACGAGAAGGGTGAGAAAGGGGGAAAGAATCTCGGGCTGATTGCACTGATGGGGCTGGATCTCACAACCCTGAGATCATGACCTGAGCTGAGACCCAAGAGTTTAACACTTAACCAACTGAGCCACCCAAGGTGTCCCACAATTTACTTTTATATATTTTTTAGTCTTTTTTTTTTTAAGATTTTTTAAATTTATTTGATAGGGAGAGACACAGTGAGAGGGAACACAGGCAGGAGGAGTGGGAAAGTCAGAAGCAGGATTCCTGCCGAGCAGGGAGCCCGATGCGGGGCTCGATCCCAGGACCCTGGGATCATGACCTGAGCCAAAGGCAGACGCTTAACGACTGAGCCACCCAGGCGCCCCTATATTTTTTGGTCTTAAAATGATTTTTATGTGTTTATTATATATAATATGCTAGTATGTTATTTACTACTCTAGTTTAGAAATATGCATACAATGCAAAAGTGAAGGGTGGGTTCATCATTTTTTCCTGATAAAAAATTTGGAGTCCAAGACTCTAGGCAGTGGAAAGCGATTGAGGAATTTTTAGTTTTGAGGAGATCAGTGAGGAGGATAGATGAGGGGACTTAGTTACAAAGGATTTTATCTCCCTCTGGCTTTATTACTTTGTTTTGATTGGAATCGCTTGAAATCATGGTTGGAGGTTATAAAATAATTGACTGTGGTCATGAAACCCTTTTGAGAGTTTTTCAAAATGAACCAGGCTATTTACCACTAGCTTATCTCCAGGGGCCACCAATTTTTGCCTGAATATGTTAAATAGAAGAATAATTAAACTGTCTCAAGGTAAAATGGTTTACATTTAGTGTGTTTTAGTCTTTGAAATATATGTGCTATATCTTGTATCTTAATTTGGCAACCGTAGTCTTAAAAAACAGGCTTGATTCCATTGTTCATTGTAGTTTTGTGGAATGACATGAAGATGGCACCCTCTAGTAGTATGTTAAAGTGCATTCAGATGAACAAGTCTTCAGGCATAAGGGTAAAAATTGTCACAAGATGTATGTACTTCATACTCTTTTTTTCTGTTTTTTTAAGGTAAAGAAGTTCCTAAACTTTGGAGTGTTATAGCTTTTATTTAAAATACTTCTAATCCTGAATTCTGTTTTATCCTATAATATTTAGTGGCATCGTCAGTATGAATTTAATAATAGATTTAATTGACTTGGTGTTTTCCCGGATCAAAATAGCATCTATGAGCATATGACAGGTAACTTTATGTGCTCTTGAGACATTTGTTTGGGCTTTCTGTTTGTTCGGTATGGTGTTAAGGGTTTCAGACAAATTAATGTCTTGTCAGTTTTTCAGATCCTAAAGGAACCACTGATTAAGCATTTCGGGAACCTTCCTAGAGCTGTCTTTGTTGACTTTGAATGAAGGTGGTACCTTCTGAATGAAGAGGTGCCTTTTCCTTTGCATTGACGAAATGTTTAGAGCTTGCTAATGAAAACCTGAATATATCGAGCAGGGGTAAATTTATTTGCCTTAAGATTTGGTTCACTGACTTAGAGTCAGACAGTGTAATTGTCTAAAAACTTAAATCTCTTTTCTCAAAGTTTACCACCTTTATTGAGGCCCAGCTCCCTGGTCGCTTTTTCCTCATAGTGAACTAGTAATCGGGATTTTTTTCTCTTTGTTTTTTGGGGGGGGGGTGCTTTAGCAATTATTGAGATAGCTCTTTTAATTTTTCTGTATGAATTGTATACTATTTTGTCAAAAGCATTTAAGCATAAGTGAATTTTCTTGTTCCTTTCTGTTCCTTTTTGTGTGTTTAAAGATTTTATTTATTTGGCAGACAGAGATCACAAATAGAGAGGCGGGGGAGGGGGAAGCAGGCTCCTTGCTGAGCAGAGAGCCCGATGTGGGGTTCGATCCCAGGACCCTGAGATCATGACCTGAGCGGAAGGCAGAGGCTTAACCCACTGAGCCACCCAGGTGCCCCGTTTCTGTTCATTCTGAATGTAGAACTTTTTCACATGAAAATGACGGTTTATCTTGGTGGATGCTACTCTTACCACAGCTGTTTATTTGCAAAACAATAAAACTTTATTAGTATATCACAGATCAAATCTTAACACTATTACATTGTCTTATTAAATTGTTTGCTTTGAAAAGGCTTAGTCTTCAGTCCAGTTGAATGTTTTTTAAAAAATGTAGTAATTTCTAAATTTGTTGGATAACAGACCTATGACCGAATAGGATAGGTTCTTGAAATGTGGTTGAAAGAGAGCTTTTATTTTTCTTTTTTGGATCAAGAAGTATATTTAAAAAATGACATATTCTGGGACGCCTGGGTGGCTCAGTGGGTTAAGCCGCTGCCTTCGGCTCGGGTCATGATCCCAGCGTCCTGGGATCGAGTCCCGCATCGGGCTCTCTGCTTGTCAGGGAGCCTGCTTCCCCCCTCCCCTCTCTGCCTGCCTCTGTGATCTCTGTCTATCAAATAAATAAAATCTTAAAAAAAAATGACATATTCTATAATGAAAGTAGCTTGGCATTATATAACCTATTAAGGTGATGTTATGTCTTTATATGGTTTCTTTTTAATTTTTTCAGTTTTTTTGAAGTATAATTTATATGCAATAATTTATATACAATAGCATTCACCAATCTAAATGTCCAGTTCAGTAAGTTTGACATGTGTATTGTTTTTTCTAATCACATTTTAATTTAAATTACAATTAATTTATGTGCAGTGTAATACTGGTTTCTGGTGTAGAATTTAGTGACTCATCACTTATATACAACAACCAGTGCTCATCACAAGTGTCCTCCTTAATTCCCATCACCCATTTAGCCCATCTCCTTGCCCATGTCCCCTCCAGTAACTGTCAGTTTGTTCTCTAAGGTTAAGAGTCTGTTTCTTGGTTTTGCCTTTCTTTTTTAAACCCTATGTTCATTTGTTTTCTTCCTAAGCAGGCAGTTTAGATATAAGTCAGGAGCTCAGGGAACAGGGATTGCTTTAGTTTTTAATTAAAAAAAAAACCAACAACAAAAACTGCACCAGCATGGAAGCATTATGATACTAAGTATTTTTGCCTGTTTAGC
The DNA here is from genome assembly GCA_003697995.1 of Taxidea taxus jeffersonii. Taxonomy (NCBI): domain Eukaryota; kingdom Metazoa; phylum Chordata; class Mammalia; order Carnivora; family Mustelidae; genus Taxidea; species Taxidea taxus. Next base: position 25,546 of record RCUC01144208.1, on the reverse strand, counting down.
TCGGTTTTGTTCATTTCCTAGAATCTGGCTTATATAAGAACTATAAATATTTATTAAATAGGATTTTCATTGTTTCTTTTTTTTTCACATTTTTAAAATTATGTTATGTTAATCGCCATACAGTACATCATTAGTTTTTGATGTAGTGTCCCATGATTCATTGTTTGTGTATAACGCCCAGTGGTCCATGCAATCTGTGCCCTCCTTAATACCCATCACCAGGCTCACCTATCCTCCTACCTGCCTCCCTTCTAAAATCTTCAGTTTTTTTCCTGAAGTCCATAGTCTCTCCTGGTTCATCTCCCACTTGATCTCTCCCCATTCATTTTTCCCTTTGTTTTCCTAATGTCCTCCATGCTATTACTTAGGTTCCACACATAAGTGAAACCATATGATAACTGACATTCTCTGCTTGACTTATTTCACTTAGTGTAATCTTCTCCAGTCCCATCCATGTTGATGCAGAAGCTGGGTATTCATCTTTTCTCCCATCCAAGTACTAACCAGGCCCAACACTGCTTAGCTTCCGAGATCAGATGAGATCGGGCGCATTCAGGGTGGTATGGCTGTAGACATATTCATCCTTTCTGATGGCTGAGTAATATTCCATTGTGTATGTGGACCACATCGTCTTTATCCATTCGTCTGTTGAAGGGCATTTTGGCCTTTTCCACAGTTTGGCTATTGTGGACATTGCTGCTATAAACATTGGGGTGCATGTGGCCCTTCTTTTCACTACATCTGTATCTTTGGGTTAAATACCCAGTAGTGCAATTGACATGTGTATTAAGCACATAACCACCACTGCCATAGTTATGACATAGAACATTTCCATCACCCCAGGAAGTTCTCAGTGTTTTTTGGCTTTCTTGTCAGTGAAATGGATATAATGAAGGTATCTGCATCCATAGAATTTTTGTAAGGATAAAAGGATTAATACATTTATTTTTCTTTTTTAAAGATTTTATTTATTTATTTGACAGAGAGAGGAGAGGGAGATCACAAGTAGGCAGAGAGGCAGGCAGAGAGAGGAGGAAGCAGGCTCCCCGATGAGCAGAGAGCCTATGCGGGGCTCCATCTCAGGATCTTAGGATCATGACCTGAGCCAAAGGCAAAGGATTAACCCACTGAGCCACCCAGGTGCCCCTGAATTAATACATTTAAAGCCCTTAACAGGCACCTGGGCCGCTCAGTTGGTTAAGTGTCTGCCTTCAGCTCAAGTCATGATATGAGGGTCCTGAGATCAAGCCCCATGTTTGACACTCAGTGGGGAGTTTGCTTTTCCCTTTCCCTCTGTGCTCGCTCTCATTCTGTCTCAAATTAAAAAAAAAAATCTTTAAGAAAAAGAATAAAACCCTTAAAATAGTTCCTGGCATATTGTTTTTTGTTTTTTTTTTTAAAGATTTTATTTATTTATTTTGAGAGAGAGAGCATGGGAAGGGGGCAGGTCAGAGGGAGAAGCAGACTTCCCACTGAGCAGGAAGCCATTTTCCGGACTTAATCCTGGGACTCCAGGATCATAACAAACTGAAGGCAGTCACTTAACCCACTGAACCACCCAGGCGCCCAGTTCCTGGCATATTGTAAGAGCTCAGTTATTTGTCCATTGTATTGATGTTGGTATTGTACCTTTTTTAAAAAAGTCCCTCTCTACTAATTTTATTAGGTATTTAAAACTTAGAAAATTCTGTGCTAAGCCATCAAAAAAAAAAAAAAGAAATCTTGCCATTTGCAACAACGTGGATGGAACTAGAGGGTATTAGGCTAAGCGAAATAAGTCAGTCATAGAAAGACAATTATCATATGATCTTCCTGATATGTGGAATTTAACAAACAAGGCAGAGGGCCATAGGGGAATAGAGGAAAAAATGAAACAAGATGAAACCAGAGAGGGAGACAAACTATAAGACACCCTTAATCTTAGGATAAACAGGGTTGCTGGGAGGTTGCAGTGATTGGGTAATGGACACTGGGGAGGGTATGTGTTGTATGAGCACTGGATATCACATTAAGACTGATGAATCACAGAACTGTACCCCTGAAACAAATAATACATTATATGTTAATTAAAAAAAGATTCTCTGCTACTAAGAAAGGTGTATGTTGCTATCATATATATGTATATGTAAGTAGAACTGAGTGGAATGCAGAAATACCTTGATCTTCAGCAGAACTCAGGTTGATAGCCTGTTATATGAAGTTACACTTTCCTGAATGTACCTGTTACCCACCATTTTGAAAATTGGTATTTAGTTGAGTTTTTTTTTTTAATCACTCTTGCCTCATAATGTAAAATTCAAAATGATTTCTTATTTGTTGTCAGTACCACTATAGGAGGCAACAGTCATTAGTATATAAAATGATTTTGCTATTTTGGGAGTGCCTGGCTGCCTCAGTCAGTAGAGCATGCAACTCTTGATCTTGGGATTGTGAATTTGAGTCCCATGTTGGGGGGTGTATATTGTACTTAAAATTTTTAAAAATCTTAAAATGATTTTGTTGTTCTGATTTATGATAAATTGGTTATTTTGAAAGTCTGAACATTTATTCTCGTGTCAAGTTTTTTATTGATTAATTGCTTTCTTTGCACTAATTGATTCTGTTTGCTAAGACATACATCAGACCTCTTCGGGACATTTTTCTATGGTACCTGATAATATTTTCTTTGAGAACTGGATTTTGTAGTTTAGATGTCACATGAATTTTCTAGGGATTCCATGACAAATTACTATAAACAGGATAACTCTAAAATAATAGAAATTTTTTTTTCTCATGGATCTGGAGGCCAGAAGGCTAAAATCAAGGTGTGGGCAGGGCCATATTCCCTCTGAAGGTTCTGGGGAGGAATCTTCCTTTGCCTCTTCCAGCTTTTGGTGGCTCCTGGTGTTTCTTGTCTTGTGACTGCATAACTCGCATCTCCCTCCATCTTCACATGGCCTTCTTCCTCTCTTTATGTCTCTCTGTGTCCTGTATTCTGCTCATAAGGACACCCGTCATTGGATTTAGGACTCACCTTAAAACCAGGAATTTTTTTTTTTTTTTTGAAGATTTTATTTATTTATTTGAGAGCGAGAGCCAGAGAGCACAAGCAGGGGGAGCATCAGAGAGGGAGAAGGAGAAGCAGGCTCCTACGGGGCAGGGAGCCCGACATGGGGCTTGATCCCAAGACCCCTGGGATCATGACCTGAGCCAAAGGCAGAGGCCTAACCGACTGAGCCACCCAGGAGCCCTCAGGATGATTTCATCTTGAGATCCTTAACTAACTGCATATGCAAAGACCCTATTTCCAAGTAAGTTCACATTTTGAATTCCTGGGTGAACATGAATTTTTTGGGGAACAATGTTGAACCCACTACAGGTAGGAAGGGAATACTTACATGGACAAGGAGTGGGGAACAAGATTAAATAATGTCAAAAACTACTTTGCATTTTGCAGGAATATTATTTTGGGCCGCTCTTCAGTCTAAATGCTTTTGTACTCTGCTGATTCCTGGTTTCATTAACAAGGCACAGAAACATTGAGTACCCATTTTAATGATACACAGAACTTGACTCTAACAGAACTCTTCTAATGAGTGTTAATTTATTGTACATCAAGCAAATTCCCTTTTTCTTTATGTCGTGAAAGTACCAACCTGACTTAATGTAATGTTAATGTAAGTTCATTAAACATTTTATCCCTGAAGTTAACCTCTCTGAAAGACTTTCCGTAACTTAACTTTGAAGTTGTGTTTCAGATGAATAGGCTACATGTTTTTAGCAGGCATTTCAGGATGTTTAGGAAGTAATCATCTACCGAAGATTTGTTGTGGGAATGTAGTTTTCCTTCCCCTCCATTTTTCATGTTCCTCCTGGAGGTATATGTTACTAATAAGATATTTTTGAAAACGACACTGAATGATAATACTCTTCTGCTTACCTGGACTCTCTTGAACAGAGTACTGTAGTGTAGTTTCCTGAGCTTATTAGAAGATTTTTTAAGTAGATTACTGGAATTCATAGAGGATGATGAAACAGCAATTCACAGTTGAGACCAAATACGAAACACATTGCCAAACAAAACTCCTCTCTCCCCAGCCTGTTGGCTAATCTTTCAGTGTTAAATGCAAAGAAGAGAGAACACTGGCTCTCTGTCTACTACCTTCATGTATTATCTCAGTTAAACAGCTGTATAGGTATTACTCTTACATAAAGGAAACCTAAGATTAGAGACATGAAGACATGGAAGTTGTTCAGGGTCATATGTATAGGATGGTGGAGTCAATATTTGAATGTTAGCTTTTCTGGTTTTTTTCCAACATGTGCTATTGTCTCTCCAAACCAGAAAGCTCAGACAACTACATTCTTGCTAGAAAAAAATCTGCTGTATACAAAGAAAAGAATGAAGTACATAAGTGCTTTTCCAAGCTTAAAATCATATCTTCAGTTCTTTGATCTGAAAAGGTTTTTGTGTTTTGTTGTGTATATTGGGGACCCAGTGGAAGTGGGAAAGGTGTATGTGTTCAAATGAACGATCCATTGAGGAAGATGGACTATTTGAGTGGTGTAATCTCTGAAGATCTGTACTGTTACAGATTCTCCTCTGCAGTTCATTTGTTTTTACCAAAAAGATCCTTGTCCAGGTTGTCCACCATAATTTGAAACCTTGTGTAAGATTTTGCGTTTTACTAGGTCACAGACAAATTTTTAGGCAGAAGAATGGTGTTCAGTATAGTTACCCTCCTAAATAATTGGACTTCACTGCTTGTTCTAGTTGCTTCTCATAGTAAGAGATGGTTTGGGAAATGAACTGTTTTTTTTTTCTTCTAGATTAACTGCTGAAGTACTGATCGAGTTCTGCGTTTCTTCAATGAGGAACTACAGGCTGATCTTCTGCCATAATCTCAAACAGCCATAAATGACAAAAGAATGCTTGCTCAGTGAGGGTAGCTGGTGCAGAAGCCATTTTTTAAACTTAGGTGTTTAAGTACTCAAAGGTAAGTTTTCAAAATGGTAACTCCCGTGTTGTATAAATCCACAGAAATTTTGGGAGTTGATCTACTGTTGCTGCTATTTTTTTTTTTTTTTAAGATTTTATTTATTTATTCATCAGAGAGCGAGCAGGAGCAAGCACAGGCAGACAGAGTGGCAGGCGGAGGCAGAGGGAGAACCAGGCTCCCTGCTGAGCAAGGAGCCTGATGTGGGACTCGATCCCAGGACGCTGGGATCATGACCTGAGCTGAAGGCAGCCGCTTAACCAACTGAGCCACCCAGGCGTCCCTGTTGCTGCTATTTGATTATTAACTTGAGGTTTTGTAGTTACTACCTGGCCCCACATATGTTGAAGAATGGATCTTGCTTGTCGAAAGCTGTATAAATTTATGGCATTTTTGCTTCCCCTGATTTCTTCAAGTTGAATGGATTGTTTCCTAGTCACATTGTGACACTCTTGATCAACTGGTTACAACTATTTTTTTTTTCTTTAAAGATTTTATTTATTTATTTGACAGACAGAGATCACAAGTAGGCAGAGAGGCAGGCAGAGAGAGAGGAAGGGAAGCAGGCCCCCCGCTGAGCAGAGAGCCCGATATGGGGCTCGATCCCAGGACCCCGAGATCATGACCCGAGCTGAAGGCAGAGGCTTAACCCACTGAGCCACCCAGGCGCCCCTGGTTACAACTATTAATGTAATTTATATAAACATTACTTTTGCAAACTTTAGAATATTGAGTAGATTTATTGTTTTGCTCTGTTCTTTCTCATGAGAAAGGGATGGTTTCTCTGATGTGATGGATAAAAAAGCCCAGAAAAAAAAAAAATTTTCAAATTTTCAAAAGAAGAAAGTTTTTCTTTTGAAAATACTCATTTCCCACATAAAGTAATACATATTTTAGGAAACAAATTTTTCTTGGAATTACTTGTTGTCTGATGCTTCAGATATTTGAAACATTGTTTTCTCTCAGTGCTTTACTGATCACTGTTCCTACAAAGTTAAGACAAATAACTTATTTCTTCTGAGCGAGATTGGCTATGGAAATTTTTCTTTGAAACAGCAGAATTGATGAAAGAACATTCTCATTTGAAAGTTGATGTCTAGAACTGGAAAATATCCTTCATTTATAAAAGCATATTGTGGCTGCTCTGTCATGTCGATTAAGAGCTGGTTGATCTTGTTCTTACTAGCCCATCATTGATGAGAAGTGATTATTACCCAATACTTTATAAAAAGTAATTCTCTCCTGTTTTGGGTGCTTATAAATTAAGAGGTTAGATGTGCTTCATATAGCACAGTACAAAAATGATTGGGTTTGGCTTTTTACCTGTGTCATTAAGCTTGGTCAGTAAAGGTCCTCTTGGAGCCACATCTGCCCCATAATTTGTCTTTGGGACATTAATGTCCTTTGTTAAGTTTAATGATAGATGTGCCCATTGTTTGATAAATGCGCAAACTATACGTAGCAGAGAAAATGTTTGGATGATTGTATTGAGCTTTATTTGTAGAATATCTTGTGGGCCTGAGAACTGGAACATATGTAATGATGAAAACAAATTCAGGTGTAAAGCATTTTTTGTAATGTTTTAATCATCTTGTCACCTGTTGATTATTAGTCTCTCTTTTTTTTTTTCTTTCATTTGGCAGAAAAGACAGCTTTGATTTCTGGCTGCAAAAAAGATATGAGGAAGAGCTCCTCCCCTTCCTTGAGTAACTGCAACTCCGTTCTTGCTAACAAAATATTTGGAATTCCACTTGAGGAGCTGCAGCAGGGAGGACATCCAGACAATGAGGTTCCGTTCATAGTCCGCCACGTTGTGGACTATATTGAGGAACATGGTATACATTTCCTTACCTTGAGGACTAGCCTTTGTTAAACAGTTTATCCCTTTTGACCTCGGATTTTTTTTTCTTTTCTTTTTTTCCACTATGGAAAGTCCAAAATATAGTAAGGAAAAAAAGGATAGAAATTTCTTATGTAAAGTTATATACTTAGAAATGCCCAGCATATAGCATTGCTTAGTGGGGTGGTAATAGGAATATTTTTAATGGAGGCGGAGTGGATTAAATAAATTATCCCTCAGGACAGAGTTAGTATGTTCCTAAAATATGTGATTTGAAGGTGTTTAGCCCAGTAAGGAGAGCCAAGGTTTTTTTAAAAGTGACTATTTTGGCCATTTGTGGAGCATAAGGAATAGCGGAAGACATTGGGAGATGGAGAGGAGAAGTGAGTGGGGAGAAATCGGAGGGGGAGACAAACCATTAGAGACTGTGGACTCTGAGAAACAAACTGAGGGTTTTGGAGGGGAGGGGTTTGGGGAGTTGGGTGAGTCTAGGGGTGGGTATTAAGGAGGGCAAGTATTGCCTGGAGCGCACTGGGTGTGGTACATAAATAATGAATCTTGGAACACTGAAAAAAAATTAAGAAAAACTAAACAAAAGTGAGTATTTTAAGTTGGTTGGAAAATGAATATATATGTCCAAGTAGTCGAAGTTGAAGCTTTTTTAATTTTTACTTTGAACCAATGTAGGAGGTCTGGAGCAACAGGGACTTTTTCAAGTCAATGGAAATGCTGAGACAGTGGAGTGGCTTCGGCAGAGATACGACAGCGGAGAAGAGGTGGACTTGGTTAAGGAAGCAGATGTTCCCTCAGCTATTAGTCTTCTTAGATTTTTCCTTCAAGAACTCCCTGAACCTGTTATCCCTGGCAGTTTGCATATTCACTTGATGCAACTTTCTCAAGGTAGTATAATTTGATTCTTACCTATCAGTTATTTACCATTAATTTCAAAGTCTTTTTATCTTATAGAAATCTTGACATGTAAACAGTAATTATAATAGTTCTGAGATTAATTTCTTATGTTCCCCATATTATGTATGCTCTTTGTGTCTTTATGGTCTAGTCAAGGGGATGGCAACTTCTTAGATCCCTATAGTCCTATTTACTTTTTATGACTGGTCTTAGGAAGCCTAAGCTACAGGGTGAGGAGGAGGAGAAGGAGAAAGAAAGGCAGGATACAAGAACAAGGAATAGGTTGAGAAAGAAGAGAAATACATATAAAATAGTATGTGTGGCATAATATCCAATAATAGTGCTGTTCCTTAGTGGTGATGTTGCTGTAGGATATTATTTATCCCTGGTTTGATAGAAAGTCCTAGCAAAAACCAGAAGACAGCTTTGATTCCAGGTTCAGAATATATCTGTAGCTTGTTCTTGGACCCCTGCCTGAAGGAAATAAAATATCAATTTGGACATCAGACTTCTAAGCCAAGTAAAGAAAAAAAAGGCTGATTTGTATTTGTTAGGTTAGGTTTTCAGTGGTGTGGGTTAAATCTTTGTTCACTCAGTTGTTGACTTGCATTGGCCAGTGCATTTTGACTTCTGAGGGTTGGCACTGCTTTGGAAATACAGGTATAGTCATGTAAGAGAGAGTATGATGAGAATTAAACAAACAGAATTTGGGCCGATGAGTAACAGATGAGGAAAACAACCTTCAGCAATTGAGGGGTTGAATTCCTTCTCTCCAACTCTTCTCTTTGCCTTAATAAGTGGTGAAATGTGAAGCTCTAAGCCATTTGGCCTCTGGTAGAGGAAGTGAAGAGGTTTTGAATTGTTAATAGTAAAAAGGTGATGTGGGTGGAGTAATGTGAACCTGGCAAAATATCTGAGCTTTGCTTTTACTTCATTAAAAAAAACCTGTCATTATGTTTTATAGATTATAATAATGAAGATGAATTTGGAAGAAAGTTGAGGTTCCTTTTACAGCAGCTTCCACCTGTTAATTACAGTTTGTTAAAGTTTCTGTGTAGATTTTTAGCCAATGTAGCATCACATCATGAAGAAATTTGGTCTGCAAACTCTTTGGCTGCTGTCTTTGGTCCAGATGTCTTCCAGTAAGTTTTTTCACAAATTTTTATGTAATCAAAAAAAATTGGATTTGTGAAATTGAGTCATTATACTATCTGCCGAGGATCATAGGTTGCTTGGTGAACCATTATTTTTTATAGTAGATCTGATTAACCCTCCGAGAATTTCTGTGAAGAGGGTACAAATTAGGTAGGCTTTACAGATGGGAAAACTGAGGCACAGAATGATGATATAAATTGCTCAGGTTTATAAAGTGACTCATTGGTTGTCTTCTCATTTTACCTGTATTTGATTTAAGGACTTTCAGTTCAATTTAGACTTTTATTCTTAGCATTTACACAGATGTGGAAGATCTGAAAGAGCAAGAAATAGTGAGCAGGATAATGGCTGGACTTCTGGAAAATTACTATGAGTTTTTTGAGAATGAAGAGGAAGATTTCTCTTCTAATGATTTGAGTTCAATTACTGAACAGGTGAGAATATTTTTAAATACTCTATCGGAGGGAGAATTTTTAAAGAATATGCTCTAAAGGGCTTGCATAAACTCAGGTGGAATTTTAAAGTACAAAGCAGTTCTCTTGGTTATTATATGAAGTCATGGGTGGTACATCCATGTAATGTATGAATATGGTATTTTTTCTTAAGTTCTCAATTTGAGTAATAAGGAAAAGGTATTGAAAGCAGAATATATGTTAGTTTGTGGGGTTTGTGTGTTTTTCTTCTAATTTAAGCATTGTTTATTTTTTAAGAATAGGGTGGGGGTTTTTTGCTTTTGCAAAGAAACTTGCATATAAGAGTGTAGGCAAAGGGTGAGAAATAGAAGGTAGAGGGTTAGATTCAATACAAAGTTCACACAAAATTTTAAAAATAGGAAGTTTTTCTTGATGAAAGTCACAGGTCAATAGAGCAGTGCAGTCATTGTCATTATTGGGAAGCTCAGTGCAGTTTTTAAACTTTTGTGACTTTGGAAAATTAACATTCATTTCTTTGGCTACATTATATTTTGTTGTTCTGCTGTACTTTGATAGTTGAGATAGTACAAGAACCTGGTTACTTTCTCCTTCATGAAATGAGATTATTGATGCACAAAAAATTTTTTAGTGTAAAAAATTTATTTTATAAATTTATTGTAAAGCCACATTAATTCATACTTTCCATGTTTAGAATCTATAATTTAGGTCTACATGGAGGTTATTCTTTTGCACTTAAGTGAAATAATTTGTCAAACTTTTATTAGGTTTAAAGCCTGTGAAGTTACTTATATTTTGGGCCTGCGGTGTGGTTGCTCTTCTTTAATGAGTAAATCATTCACCTGGTTAAAATAAAATATACAGTGAAATTTCATGGTTTACCCATATCCACTCCTTTGGCCCCACGTTGGTTTTCTATGTATTTTTTCCAGAGTTTCTTTATGCAAATATAAGTAAGTAAATATTTGCTTAGTTTTTTTTTTTTTTTTTTTTTGCTTAGTTTTTTAAACAGGAAAGTAGCATACTTCATACACTGTTCTGCATCTTTTTTTTTTTTTTTTTTTTAAGTCAGTTAACAGTGTATCAGGAAGTCTTAACTGGAATAGAGAGAGCATATTCTTTTGTTTTTACTGCATAGATCCCTATTGTATAGATGCAACATTATGATTTATTTGATTTATTGTACTTGATCTCCACTTGAAAGGGTGATAGTATGCCCCATTTTTTCAGAAGAGTCCTGGTTTATATCTCCTCATGTAATTATTAGTAGCTCCCCTTATCACTCTCATATGTATCCAGGTTTTGATGATTGATTATATGGTAATTATTTATTGATGCACATCGGGTGGATTCTCTTCATTTGCTTTTAGATTAGGAAGCAGCAACTCTTGAAAGGTAGTTTATCATACAGATTTTCATTAGTTCTTATAGGTCTTGGTTCTGATAATGTGAACTTAGAAGTTTTATTTTTTGGGTAGCTCATCTTTTTTTAAGAGTTTCTGTACTGTTGGGGACTTTTATGGATAAGTCTTTTTAATATTTGGAGTTGAGACCTTCTTTAGTTTTCCATGTTTTCTTCCTGTAAGCATTTGTATCGTCTGATTTTCGCTCCCTCTTTCCCTTCCTCCCTTTTTCTTTTCCTTCTCCACCCCACCTTCCTCTTTTTTTTTTACATATCAGGAACTTTTAAGGAAACAGTAACAAGACAAATTGCAGTTTGTAATGTGTTAAACTGAGGATGAAAACTGTGTGCATATGTATACCCAAGTGGGTAGAATTTGTAGCCAGAATCAGTGATCCATATTTTTTGAACTTCTATCATATACAGCTCCTGACTTAAAAACTTGGTTAGAATAAAGAAGTAACACATCTCTTCAAAATTATTCTTGCTTTATAGAAAACGACAAGAAGAGGGCAAGGAGATTTTCCTTAAACCATTAATGTCTTTTGATGCCCATAAGAAATCCCATCTTTGGGGAATTGTGTGTCACTTCTTTTCTTTAAATTGTTTTATTTGAGGGGTGTCTGGCTAGCTGATTTGGTAGAGCATATGACTCTTGATCTTGGGGTTGTAAATTCAAGCCCTAAGTTGAGCACAGAAATTACTTTAAAAAAAAAATCTTAAAAAAAATAAATTATGTTTTAGTTTAGTGACTTAGTTAAAATTAATGGCTGCTCAAAATGAAATAATATGCATACGTTTGTGTTACTCATTTTCTACCGATCTAAGATGATTTGATTTGTAAGAAAATAATGATGCAGATTTGCCCTACTATTTATATCTTGAAGACTCTGAAGTCTTCAGGATATGTCTTGACTGTGTACAAATCAAATCATCTTAGATATGTAAGAAAATAATGATGCAGATTTGCCCTACTATTTATATCTTGAAGACTCTGAAGTCTTCAGGATATGCCTTGACTGTGTTTTATGTTGTGGTGTAATTCTCTGATGTACAGTGGAATAACTCACATGTAATGCATTTGTGTTTTTATATTTCTTTAAGCACTAAAAAAATGTTAAGGAAACTTAACATACGTTGTGCTTTACATTAAATAGATTAGTGGCTAATTAACACCAGGACATAGTGTTGAATTCTGCAAATTTGCTCATGGATAGAAAAGAGGATATTAGAGGTCCCTGGGTGGCTCAGTCAGTTGAGAGTCCAGTTCTTGATTTCAGCTCAGGTCTGGATCTCAGGGTCATGAGATCGAGCCCCATGTTGGGCTCTGTGCTCATTGCATGGTCTGCGTGTACCTCTCCCTCTGCTCCTCCCCCTGCTTTTGCCTCTCTTTCTCAAATAAATAAATAAAATCTTAAAAAAGAGGATGTTAGTATATTGAGTAGGATGTACTCAATAAATGGAGTAGTGCTGTGAGTTGTAGGAGACAGGGATGTATATTTAATTATTTTGGCCCATATTGCTAATTACCCGAATCTGGTTTCTTACCTATTTTAATCACATTTCTGAACTATAAGTAGGTTACAGTAGTAGAACAGATACCTGAAAGCTTGCTTTCTTTAAAGCAGATCTGACTTCAGTTTGACTTGAAGTCAGAGGCTGAAGTGATAGGTATTGAGTGAAAGTAAAATTTCCTCAAACTTAGCACATTTTGGTTGTATTTTCAAATTGACCTAATTTAAATCCTCATATTTAAATCCCCCAATTTCTTATCCCCATATTTAAAGATATGGTTAGATCTGGCCCATCCCTGATTATTTTTCTTCTGATTTTGATATTTGAAGGAAGCAAAGTGAATCTAGGGCTTTGTTCTGTTGGAATTTCATCCCACTGATGCAAATATTTTGCTGCTAGAGCCTTTTCAAGGTGGTAGATATTTCTATTAATAGTGTGAGAGAGATGACTGGCGATGATGAATAGGGAGTGTTTGAGAAATGACCCAGAATTGGTGGACAGGTTCTTTGTATGGGATCCCTACATGAATGCAAATTCAGTAGAGTGGTTTGAAGATGTAGGTGATAATTATGTTTCTTTATACATTTGAGAAGGCAGGTAGCAGCGTTCTCCACAAGCTGGAGTCTGGAGAGCAGGCATTTCACGAGGCCCTAGAGAAGGGAATTACAGCAGTCAAAGAAAGAAGAGATGTAAGTATGGATGAGGATTTTCCACAAGTGGAGTGAGTGGTTTTCCATGAGTGGAGTTGAGGTAGTTGCATATGTAGGGCAGATTCGGAATAACTTAGGAATAGATAGAGTACTGATAAATAGAAGGTCAGGCTGACAAGGAGAGGATTGAGAATTTTAAAGTATAGGGTGAGAGAGGGCATTTTTAAGTTTTTTTTTTTTTTTAAGATTTTTAAAAAAATTTTATTTATTTGACAGACAGAGATCACAAGTAGGCAGAGAGGCAGGCAGAGAGAGAGTAGGAAGCAGACTCCCTGCTGAGCAGAGGGCCTGATTCGGGGCTCGATCCCAGGACCCTAGGATCATGACCTGAGCCGAAGGCAGAGGCTTCAACCCACTGAGCCACCCAGGCGCCCCCATTTTTAAATTTTTAATAGTTATTCTTACCCAAACTAATTTAGTCATTTCTTACTGTAGGAAGTTATATTTGGAGGCCTGGGAGATGGGGGGAGGGCGGGAAGAAAATCCCATTAGGCTACTTTTCGTGTTGTATCTTGCTGATGATTATTGGTGAAAATACTGAACAATGTCAGTTGGTTTACATAAAGCTTATTGAATTGAATATAATGTATTCAAAGTAATTGAGTATAAGGTATTTGTAATTCCTAAGAGCTATTGACTATAGGTATAAACTAGTTTTTAAAACATCTACTGTAGAATGTTAAAATAGAAGTACTCTCTACTGAAAATTTGTAGAATAAATAAATATTTATTCTCAGTTTAAATAGCCATCTTAAATAAATTTTCTTTAATATACTGTTGTGGTGCCCAAACCTTTATTGATCAGCCACAGTAATTCCCATTAACACCTCTGAAAACAGTATTTTCTTGCCATTTTTTTCCCCTGCTTGAGTTACCAGGTAGATGTTAAGTATTTTTTTGAATTTCATTTATTAAATACATGTGGGGAAAATGAAGGTTATTTTCCATTTGATTCAGTTTAAAAACTGATTTATCATATGAAATTTTCACCTTTGTATATAAATCTTACCGTTCAGTTAATAATCATTTACTGATTTTTAGTATTTTCATCAATTGTTCAACATGATGAGGATAGACGAGGGTTAGCATTTAGAAGCACAGCAAATTCAGCTGAATCTGCTGCATATGCCTTACATATATGAAGTAAATGGTTCACAAATTGAGGTCTTTAAGTATTATTGTTAATAATGAATTTTTAGGTGGGACGCCTGGGTGGCTCAGTTGGTTAAGCGGCTGCCTTCAGCTCAGGTCATGATCCCAGCGTCCTGGGATCGAGTCCCACATCGGGCTCCTTGCTTGGCAGGGAGCCTGCTCCTCCCTCTGCCTCAGCCTGCCTCTCTGTCTGCCTGTGCTCGCTCTCTCTCTAACTAATAAATGAATAAAATCTTAAAAAAATTAAAAAAAAAAATAATGAATTTTTAGGGGCGCCTGGGTGGCTCAGTGGGTTAAAGCCGCTGCCTTCGGCTCGGGTCATGATCCCAGGGTCGTGGGATCGAGCCCCGCATCAGGCTCTCCGCTCTGAGGACAGCCTGCTTCCTCCTCTCTCTCTTTGCCTCTCTACCTACTTGTGATCTCTGTCTATCAAATAAATAAATAAAATCTTTAAAAAAAAATAATAATGAATTTTTAGTGACCCAGATGACTAGTGGCCTTGATAAACAGTGGTTGAGAGTTCCTGCTTTAATTTGGTGGCAAATACTGTCTGTCTGTCTCAAAAAAGAAGTGATGTTACATGTAGAAACTAGGCTCTACGCTATATAGAAATAACAATTTCAGTTACAATGATAGCTATTATTTATTGCTTAGTATGTATAGACACTGTAGAAGGGTTTGCATATATTATTTAATCCTTTCAACTAGCCTTATAAGGTAGGTAGTATGTATAGCATCTCCATTTTATTCATAGGCTTGGAGAAGTTAAATAAGTTGAGGGATAGTTAAGGGCACAGTAGGAATGTGAAATATATATCTTTCTGCCTTTAGAGTCTGGCTTTTAAGTACTTACTGTGTTACACTTGAAAGCAGGCAGTCTATACTTGTTGATTACAAGTGTGGTAGAATGCCACAGAGAAATTACCTATCTTCTGGTTAAAGTTTACTTTCTGAGGGTATTCTAGCAACTGTGTTTTGACTGTCGGGAAAGAGTACCTCTCTTACAGTGGTAAATTTATTTTAGGTATTTCCAGTGCATTTGGCTAGAATGGATAAAGGTATACTTTTACAGCTCAGTGTTTTCAATGACTAGTATTAAATTATAAAAGATGTTAAGACATTTTATGGCTAGTTTCTTCTTTGGGATAGCTTGACAAGTTATTTCTCATTTGGAAATATTTTGTGGAGGTTTTCCTTTTTCGATATTCATTGTCTTTTTATTAGAATGATTGTTTACTTATGTAGCCAGTTTGATAGTGGAAGACATTTTATAGCCCCTGCCAGAAAGAAAATTATAGCCTTGAGTTGTGTTTACTGGCCAAAACAATGAGTTCCCCCTTGTAAGGTCCAGTCTCTTCATGAAAAATTCCATCTGCATCATTTAGAAGTTAGCTGACATTTTCTTTTTTAATTTTTTTTTTTTTTTATTTGACAGAGATCACAAGTAGGCAGAGAGAGAGGAAGGGGAGGAGGCTCCCTGCTGAGCAGAGAGCCCGATGCGGGGCTTGATCCCAGGACCCTGGGATCATGACCTGAGCCTAAGGCAGAGGCTTTAACCCACTGAGCCACCCAGGTGCCCCTAGCTGACATTTTCTAAAACATAGTTAATACCTTAAGGCAAAATTTCTCTACCCTTTTCCAGCACTTATACTATATTAAAATCACTTGCTAAATGCACCTGGAAATTGGAGAGGTTAATTGGAAGTCTTCATAACTATTCAGTCTATAAAACTGATTGGTTAGGAAATGAAGATTTTTTAATGTTAACTAACTACAGTGTGCAGGGTTTTCATTGTTTACATTCTGACTCATATTCCTAGTGATATACTAAGGTAATCATAAGTTTGTGCTTTAAAATGTTAAGTTTGGTTTGCGGTTTTCTTCTAATATGGGAGAGTGGCAATTGCTTACTCTGTTAGGAAAATTGGTCCTAGGAAATGAAGTAAAAAATGAGTTATGTTAAAATTTTCTTAAAATAGGGACGCCTGGGTGGCTCAGTTGGTTAAGCAGCTGCCTTCAGCTCAGGTCATGATCCCAGCGTCCTGGGATCGAGTCCCACATCGGACTCCTTGCTTGGCAGGGAGTGCTTCTCCCTCTGCCTGCCTCTCTGCCTGTGCTCGTTCGCTCTCTCCCCCTCTCTCTCTGACAAATAAATAAATAAAATCTTTAAAAAAATTTTTTTTTCTTAAAATAGTATATCTTGGGGCGCCTGGGTGGCTCAGTGGGTTAAAGCCTCTGCCTTAGGCTCAGGTCATGATCCCAGGATCCTGGGATCGAGCCCTGCATTGGCCTCTCTGCTTGGCAGAGATCTGCTTCCCCCTCTCTTCTCTGCCTGCCCCTCTGCCTACTTGTGATATCTGTCTGTCAAAAAAAAAAAGAATAGTATATCTTAGATACTGTCAACTAACAGTTATATTTTGATTTTCAATTTCCTCTTATTTATATAGGTTAATGAACTTTCAGAGGAAGAAGAGGAAGATGAAAAGCTGGAACATATAGAAGAACTTCCGGAAGAGGGTGCAGAAAAATCAAGTGACATGGCAGAGGTGGTACAATTAAGGATGACTGAAAACATCCTGGAACCAAGTAGTGTTACAGCATCAACAAGGTAGTATTTCAGTTGAAAAAACTTTAGCTTTGAACATTTTATTCTAGATGTAGATTCACTGAAGCACTGAATCATGCAAATTGTGACAGTGTGTGAAAGATTAGTTTGTGTATGGAGGGATCTGTGTAGCTCAGCCAGTTAAGCATTTGCCTTCGGTTCAGGTTATGATCCCAGGGTCCTGGGATGGAGCCCCACATTGGGCTCCCTGCTCAGTGGGGAGTCTGCTGCTCTCTCTCTTTCTGTTGTACTCCCTCTGCTCATGCATGCACCTGCCCTCTCTTTCTCTTGCTTGCTTACTCTCTCTCAAATCTTAAAAATCTTAAAAAAAAAAAAAAAAGATTGATTTGTGTGTGAAAAAGAGCAATGAGAAAATTTTAAGCAAACTTGATAAGAAAATTTCAGGTGTTAGCCTTTATATTTCTTTCCCCCCACCTTTTTTTTTTTTTTTAAAGATTTTATTTATTTGAGAGAGAGAGGGTGAGAGAGCACAAGCAGCTTTGGAGCACAACAGGGAGAGAGGGAGAAGCTGACTTCCCACTGAGCAGGAGCCTGACATGAGGCTTGATCCCAGGACCCCAAGATCATGACCCGAGCCCAAGGCAGACATTCGCTCAACCAGCAGAGCCACCCAGGTGCCCCTAGTATTTAGACTTCTTTTTCAAAAGAAAACCTTTTACATTTATTCTTAAAGTTTGTTTTTGAATTTTTAGTATGTTTTAGTTGAGTTGGGTGAAATTTAAGAACCTTTGGAAATGCAGTGATAGAGTGGTTGAATTGACTTGTATTTCCACCTTCTGGGCTAGAACTAGGTTGTTAGGCCATAAGGAGAGAACTCTGATACATTAAGATAGTTCTTCCCAATCTTTTCATGTAGGAAGGGATAATATTCACATGGCATACTGTGTAAATTTCATAAATGTGGTAGGGGGAGGCACTGTTTTAGTGCATAGGTGGAGTCATTGGATATACTGTTTAGGAAGCTTTATTTTTTAAGATTTTATTTATTTGTCAGAGAGCAAGCAAGTGCACAAGCAGGGGGGAGCAGCAGGTGGAGGTTTTGGATGATTGCATGAAAGTAAAAAAAACAAAATACATTCTTTGATTGCCCACCATGGATGAAAGAAAAATAGGGAAAAATAGCCCTAGAATGCACAAGCCCTAGCACACAGGGAGCCATGTATAAATTTGTTTTATGGAATTATTGGATACTGGAGATTGAACTTTTGGTGGCTTTTAATGTTCTATTTTTTTTAGTTTTTCTGAGAGGTAGTTCATGAACATAGTTTTAGGTATCTACTCTATTTCTTTTCACAAATAGCTATGGGAAAATATGTTAGACCCTAGGGAAATAAACCTCTAGTGTGGTGTAAAATAGCCATTCTCAGACTTCTTGTTTTCAAATGTTACATTCTTAAAAATTACTGACTCCAAAGACCTTTGTTAATGTGGATTATAGCTATGGGCATTTACCATGTTCTAAATTAAAAACAATATGTTTGAGCCACTGGAAGTGTTTCTTTGAGTTGTAGTTGGGAAGATGCTTGTATACAGCTATTTATGACCTAAGAGGTTTTTTTCTTTTTGTTTTTATGTGTTTTTTTTTCTTTGTTTGTGCCTGGGTGGCTCAGAGGGTTAAGCCTCTGCCTTTAGCTCAGGTCATGGTCCCAGGGTCCTGGGATCGAGCCTTGCATCAGGCTCTCTGCTCAGCAGGAACCTGCTTTACCCTCTCTCTCTCTGCCTGCCTCTCTGCCTAATTGTGATCTCTCTCTCTCTCTCTCTGTCAAATTTAAAAATAAATAAATAAATAAAATCTTTAAAAAAAAATTTAAAGACAGGTGGGAGAGTTCTGAATAAGTTCTTAACTTCTTTTTTTTCTGAACACATTCTTAACTTTTTTTTTTTTTTTAAATTTGTGCCTCATAATCTTTTACATAGGCTTCAGGTTTAGGCAAATTTTAATTTATGCTCATGTTTACAGAAGTACACATCAAAAAGTTAATTGGTGGGGCGCCTGGGTGGCTCAGTGGGTTAAAGCCTCTGCCTTCGGCTCAGGTCATGGTCCCAGGGTCCTGGGATCGAACCCCGCATCGGGCTCTCTGCTCAGCAGGGAGCCTGCTTCCCTTCCTCTCTCTCTGCCTGCCTGTGATCTCTGTCCCCAAAAAAAAAAAAAAAAAAAATCTAAAAAAACACACACACACAAAAGTTAATTGGCATTATTATAAACTTCATTTATAGTTGTTCTCCCCTCTCCGTTTTTTTTTTTTGAGAGAGAAAGAAAGCATGCACATATGTGCACATGTGAGTTGTGGATTGGGGAGGAGAGGGAGAGAGAGAATCCCTAGCAGGTTCCACACCCAGAGGAACCTGACTTGGGGCTTAATCCCATGACCCCAAGATCATGACTTGAGCTGAAATCAAAAGTGGGATGGTTAACTGACGGAGTCCTCCAGACGTCCCTACAGTTGTGAAAGCCTTGCTAAAACTTGGAATTAGAAATGGAAATTTCAATATTCTTTTTATGGGCTGTGGAGGGCTTCTTTTTTTTTTTTTTTTTAAGATTTTATTTGAGAGAGAGAATGAGCGGTTGGGTGGGGCAGAGGGAGAGAGAGAGAGAATGAGAGACAGAGACTCCCCACTGAGCAGGAATCCTTATGCGGGGCTCCATCCCAGGATCCGGAGATAACCACCTGCGCAGAAGGCAGATGCTTAACAAACTGAGCCACCCAGGCACCCTGGTAGGACTTCATTTTTGTGAGTTCATTGGTTCCTGATGGTTTGTTCTTTTTGATACAGAAAAGAAGATGTAGTGATTGAGGAAGAGCTCTGAGTTTAGGGTTTTGAGATTAGTCTCTCCAACTTCATTCTGTGGCTGCCTTATTGCTAAGGATATGGGCCTTTACTTGGCTACAGATGGGTGAAAAAAGTAGTCATACTTTCATCCATTGAAAAAAGTAGTCATTCTTTCATCCATTGAGTCAGATAGTTTGCAGAATATTCATTTGGCAGGTTTTCATCAGTTCACTGTGTTTTCATTAGTTGGTTCCACTTTTCATTAGTTGGGTTCCACTTAAGTGAAAGAGAATGTACTTTGGTGAAGTATCAGATATGTTGGGTGGAAAAGAGTAGAATTTATGCTCTGGGGCTCCATTCCAGGACCCCGAGATCAGGACCTGAGCTGAAGGCAGAGGCTTTAACCACGGAGCCACCCAGGTGCCCCAAGAAAGGTTTATTAAAGTGAAATTTCTTTTAAAGTACCAGAGCATAATAGATATTGATAGTTTCTCTTTCTTCTCTTCTCCTTGCCCTATAAACGATGGATTTAATATTTTTATTTTATTTTTATTATTATTATTTTTTTGGTGGTCAGCAAAGCAAAGTTTATTTAGTGATAGAATACAAAGCTCCCAAAGAGGAAAGGGCCCCAAGAGGGTTGCCTGCATTTAATATTTTAAAGACTTGTAGTTGTTACAACTTAACTGACAGAAATAGTAAGGAATCATTATTTCTTCTTATTCTTGTCATAAGTATAGGATATTCCCAAGTTGTTGGGGAAAGTGAAAAAAGGGTTTTTGCTTTTGGCTTGAAAGGGATATATGATTTTTGTTTGTTGAATTTTTTACATAAATTTGCTTTTTGAAATGACCATTTTTTAAAATGATAATTTTGGTGTGGTTTTGGCATAAATTATATGGAAATCATCCTAATTTTAGATTAGAAAAATTTACCACTAGAGCTTTTCTGAATATGGATAATAAATGAACAGTAGTGGTACTGTACCTATTATACATCTGTTTTATCAGTTTCATAACATATTCTTGAATAGTGTAGTTTCATAACATATCCTTGAATGTATAGTATGACTAATGAAAACAAACAGATTGGTTTCTCTGCTTTAAATTGGATTAGGCTGAAATATTCTTATAGAAGTTATATTCTTAAAGAAGTTCTACCCATATTCAAAATTTTGTACCCTTTTCCTGTGTCCTGCAAAATTGCACAGACTTGGGAAGAAATTTGCGGTTTCCTTTTTTTTTTTTTTAAGATTTTATTTATTTATTTGACAGACAGAGATCACAAGTAGGCAGAGAGGCAGGCAGAGAGAGAGAGGGAGAAGCAGGCTCCCCGCCGAGCAGAGAGCCCGATGCGGGGCCCGATCCCAGAACCCCGGGAACACGACCCGAGCCGAAGGCAGAGGCTTTAACCCACTGAGCCACCCAGGTG
Organism: Taxidea taxus jeffersonii; assembly: GCA_003697995.1. NCBI lineage: Eukaryota > Metazoa > Chordata > Mammalia > Carnivora > Mustelidae > Taxidea > Taxidea taxus. Next base: position 4,627 of record RCUC01144208.1, on the reverse strand, counting down.
CCCCGAAATTTGCGGTTTCCTAATGAGGTCTTTCCTTGTCAGTAGTGACCTCATGTTGCAGCCTGCTTCCATTTAGACTACAGCTCTAATAATTGCTCAGCAGTTTTTATAAGCCCATCACCATCCTTCATGGTGTTTGAAGTCTCTCTGTCTGCTGTATTTGTTGGGAGATGCGTTGGATTCAGAATGGCTTGCAGAGCTCCCTTGCACACAAAATGATCTGTATCAGATTTAATTGAAGCAGAGTTGCAGTACTGTTACTGAAGTGTTATTTGTAACATCAAATAGTTGTCATTGGGAGATTAAAATAATAGTATTTTCCTATGATTACTATATTTGAATTACAAAATCTTACAATTGGAATAAATGGCTGCAAGATTGATTTTATGTAATGTTTTCAAGAAGATTATGTGATGGTAGGCAGATTTAAAAATAGTTAACAGAAGGGAGAAAAAGGTCAGAGAATGACTATAAACTTTAAACACTATACTTGACTGAGGACTTTAAAATGTGCATGACCCTTGTAATTTATTGTTGGTTCTCTTAGTCTGTCGTCTTCCAGGGAGGTTTAGTGAAAACTTAGTTAGCATAAACATGGTCTTTATGGCATCTGTCTATATAGTATGTAAGTAATTTGACCTTAAATTTGTCAGCAACTATTCTTATAGTATTCTTATAGGTAGAGAGGCAGGTAGAGGGAGAGGGGGAAGCAGGCTCCCTGATGAGCAGAGAGCCTGATGTGGGGCTTGATCCCAGGACCCTGAGACCATGATCTGAGCCAAAGGTAGAGGTTTAACCACTGAGCCACCCAGGTGCCCCAGAAGTATTTTTCTTATGTCTTTATTAATCAGAACTCACATCCTTATGATACCTATGCTATTTTGTTGCTGATACAGATGGCATAACTGTCTTGACAAATAGTTTTGCAGATAAGTGTTAGCCATGGTTTGTGCATAAATGCTTTTCTACCCAAGGAAATTGACTATATTCTGAAAATATAGAATAATTAAATTCTTTGAAAATCAGATCAGTCCTTTGTCCTTTACAAGCTCAGAGAATGAAGTTGTACAGTCAGCTTTGTAGCACGAATGACAATCTGACTTAAAAGTACAAAATCTATTTATTTAGTATAGTTTTTTGAGGTGGGAAGAGTATTTATTGAAAGGAACTGTTTATTTGATTGCTGCATATTGGTTGCTGCATATTTTTTGGAGCTAAAGGACCTTTATTGTTACAATATTATTAAAAAGGGGTAGAAACCAAAAAGATTAATTCCTCTGCCTATACATCCAATATAAGATCCATAGAACTTTTCCTCTTTTTGGCTCTTTTGGATTACTGGAACATTTTATGAAAATTTAGTCATCTTGAAGGGTGGAAATATATTTAGCAACTTTAACTTCTTTAACTTTTTAGTATGGGTAGGAGTTCTCACTGGTGCTGATAAAAAAATGGTAGACTTTTGGGGCCTACCTCAGAGATTTAGGGAGGGCCCCAGAAGTCTATTTTTTTAAAATCTTTTTAAAAAAATGGAAAATAAGTCATACATGCAGAAATAGGCATAAAACAAATGTATAGCAAAACCAGGTTAGTCAAAGCATCTGTCTACCTATATAACCACCAACTAAATGTAGAAATAAGTACTGATAGTACCCCAGTAAGTCTCACAATCCTGGTCTCCACCCACCCCCCAACTAAGGGAAATCACTATGTTGACTTTTTTTGTCAATACATAGCTTTTTAAAACATTTTTTCTTATTATTTAAATTCAGTTGACATACAGTATATTATTAGTTTCAGAGGTAGAGTTCAGTGATTGATCAGTTGTATTTAATACCCAGTGCTCATTACATCACGTGCCCTCCTTAATGTTAATCATCCAGTTACCCCATCCTCCAATCCCCCTCCTGTTGAGCAACCCTTAGTTTGTTTCCAGTGATTAGGAGTCTCTTATGGTTTGTCTTCCTCTGATTTCATCTTGTTTTATTTCCCCCCTCTTCTCATATGCTCCTGTTTTGTTTCTTAAATTCCACATATGAATGAAATCATGTGATAATTGTCTTTTTCTGATTGACTTATTTTGCTTAGTATAATATTCTCTAGTTCCATTTGCATTGTTGCAAATGATAAATTTCCTTTTTTAAAATTAAATAAAAAATTTTTAAAAAGATATTATTTATTTGAGGGACGCCTGGGTGGCTCAGTTGGTTGAGCAGCTGCCTTCAGCTCAGGTCATGATCCTGGTGTCCTGGGATCGAGTCTCACATTGGGCTCCTTGCTTGGCGGGGACCTGCTTCTCCCTCTGCCTTTGCCTGCCTCTCTGTCTGCCTGTGCTTGCTCGCTCTCTTTCCCTCCCTCTCTGACAAATAAATAAATAAAAATCTAAAAAACAAACAAACAAAAAGATATTATTTATTTGAGATAGAGCGAGAAAGCATGAGTTGGGGGGAGGGGCAGAGAGAGAGGGAGAAGCAGGTTCTCCACTGAGCAGGGAGCCTAATGTGGGGCTCAGTCCTAGGATCCTGGGATCATGACCCAAGTTGAAGGCAGACGCTTAACCCACTGAGCCACCCAGGTGCCCCAAGATTTCCTTTTTAGATGGCTGAGTAATACTCCATTGTGTATGTGTATGTGTGTACATATATACACCACATCTTTATCCATTCATCTGCCAATGGACATCTGGGCTTTTCCATAGTTTGGCTATTGTGGACTTTACTGCTATAAACATTGGGGTGCAGGTGCCCCTTTGGATCACAACATTTGTATCTTTGGGGAAATCCCTAGTAGTGTACTTGCTGAGTTGTAGGGTAGCTCTATTGTCAACTTTTTGAGGAACCTCCATACTATTTTCCAGAGTGAATCCTGAGAAGATTATTCTCATAGACTCTGTTCCTTATGTTGGTTAGTGTTTGTATTGACACATTTATAGGGGATCTTCATAAAACTAATTCCAGGGTGCCTGGGTGGGTCAGTTGGTTAAGCAGCTGCCTTCAGCTCAGGTCATGATCCTGGAGTCCCAGGATCGGGTCCCACATCGGGCTCCCAGCTCCATGGGGAGTCTGCTTCTCCCTCTGACCTTCTAGCCTCTCATGCTCTCTCTCACTGTCTCTCAAATAAATAAATAAATCTTTTAAAAAAAAAAAAGCTCTTAAAAAAAACTAATTCCATTCACTTTTTAAAAATAGCTTTTTATTGAAGAGTCACATATATACAGAAAAGTTCAGAAATCATAAAGTCATTGAATTTTCAAACTAAAATTGTATTAAGCACCTCTTGGATTACTTGCTCCTTCTCAAATGCTCCATGTTCCTGTTTGCAAAAAATAGCTGTTATATGCCTTTTGTAGATTTTTTTCTGTTAATGATTTTTTCCTTTAAAAATCACCTTTGAGGGGCGCCTGGGTGGCTCAGTGGGTTAAAGCCTCTGCCTTCGGCTCAGGTCATGATCCCGCGGTCCTGGGATCGAGCCCCACATCAGGCTCTGCTCGGCAGGGAGCCTGCCTGCCCGCCTCTCTGTGCCTGCCTCTCTGCCTACTTGTGATCTCTCTCTGTCAAATAAATAAATAAAATCTTAAAAAAAAATCACTTTTGAGTTTATAGCTTTCACTCAATAACATGCATTCGTTTGATAAATGTACACATACACATATATATCTTTTTTTTTACGATGTTAATTTATTTATTTGACAGAGATCATAAGTAGGCAGAGAGGCAAACAGAGAGAGAGGAAGGGAAGCAGGCTCCTCACTGAGCAGGGAGCCCAATGTGGGTCTCGATCCCAGGACCCTGGGATCATGACCTGAGCCGAAGGCAGAGGCTTTACCCACTGAGCCACCCAGGCGCCCCTGCATATATACCTCTTAAGAAGCACAGTGAAGACAGACTATTTCCATCACCCAACAGTTGGGCCCCAGACTGCCACTGATCTGCTTTCTGTCATTGTATAGATAAGTTTAGCCTGTTTTACAATTTCATGTAAATGGAATCTCCTACAGTAGGTACTTTTTTGTATCTGGCATCTCTGCTTGGCATAATGTTGAGATGCATGTTGTTGCATGTTTCAGATGTTTGTGCCGTTTATTTATTTATTTTTAAAATATTTATTTATTTTTAAAATTTTATTTGTTTGACAGAGAGCACAAGCCCAGGGAAGAGCAGAGGGAGAGGGAGAGGCAGGCTCTTGGCCGATCAGGGCCCGTTGCGGGGCACGATCCAGTACTCTTGGATCATGACCTGATCCAAAGGCAGGTGCTTAAGCAACTGAGCCACTCAGGTGCCTCTTTGTGCCTTTTCTTTAAAAAAGTATTGAGCATATTCCATTGTAAGGGATGTCCCACACCTTGTGTCTGCTTTCACCTGTTTGGGTTGATACCTTTGTTTGGCTATTGTGAATAAAGCCTCTGTGTTTGTGCAAGTCTTCCAGTGGAATTACGCCTTCAATTGTCTTAGGTAAATACCCAGGAGTACAATTGCTGGTGCATTTGCTAAGTTTTATAAGGAAGTGCTAAACTGGTTTCCAAAGTGATTGGGACGTTTTAAATTTCCAGCATCAGTATAGGAAAGTTCTAGTTGCTTCACATCCTTACCTTACCAGCACTTTGATTTTAATTTTAAACATTTTAGTG
>ML105161.1:86721-145381 GCA_003697995.1 Taxidea taxus jeffersonii | reverse complement strand
CTATCACCACTGCTATTCAACATAGTACTAGAAGTCCTAGCCTCAGCAATCAGACAACAAAAAGAAATTAAAGGCATCCAAATCGGCAAAGAAGAAGTCAAACTATCGCTCTTTGCAGATGATATGATACTATATGTGGAAAACCCAAAAGGCTCCACTCCAAAACTGCTAGAGCTTGTACAGGAATTCAGTAAAGTGTCAGGATATAAAATCAATGCACAGAAATCAGTTGCATTTCTTTACACCAACAACAAGACAGAAGAAAGAGAAATTAAGGAGTCAATCCCATTTACAATTACACCCCAAACCATAAGATACCTAGGAATAAACCTAACCAAAGAGGCAAAGAATCTATACTCAGAGAACTATAAAGTACTCATGAAAGAAATTGAGGAAGACACAAAGAAATGGAAAAATGTTCCATGCTCATGGATTGGAAAAAAAAAATTGTGAAAATGTCTATGCTACCTAAAGCTATCTACACATTTAATGCAATGCCTATCAAAATCCCATCCAATTTTTTCAAAAAAATGGAACAAATAATCCTAAAATTTATATGGAACCAGAAAAGACCTCGAACAGCCAAAGGAATATTGAAAAAGAAAGCCAAAGTTGGTGGCATCACAATTCCAGACTTCAAGCTCTACTACAAAGCTGTCATCATCAAGACAGTATGGTACTGGCACAAAAACAGACACATAGATCAATGGAACAGAATAGAGAGCCCAGAAATAGACCCTCAACTCTATGGTCAACTAATCTTTGACAAAGCAGGAAAGAATATCCAATGGAAAAAAGACAGCCTCTTCAACAAATGGTGTTGGGAAAATTGGACAGCCACGTGCAGAAAAATGAAACTGGACCATTTCCTTACACCACACATGAAAACAGATTCAAAATGGATGAAGACAATACGGTACTAGCACAAAAACAGATGCATAGATGAAAGGAACAGAATAGAGAGCCCAGAAATAGACCCTCAACTCTATGGTCTACTAATCTTTGGCAAAGCAGGAAAGAATGTCCAATGGAAAAAAGACAGCCTCTTTAAGAAATGGTGTTGAGAAAATTGGACAGCCACTTGCAGAAAAATGAAATTGGACCATTTCCTTATGCCACACACGAAAATAGACTCAAAATGGATGTAGGACCTCACTGTGAGAAAGGAATCCATCAAAATCCTTGAGGAGAACACAGGCAGCAACCTCTTTGACCTCAGCCGCAGCAACTTCTTCCTAGGAACAATGCCAAAGGCAAGGGAAGCAAGGGAAAAAATGAACTATTGGGACTTCATCAAGATCAGAAGCTTTTGCACAGCAAAGGAAACGGTCAACAAAACCAAAAGACAACTAACAGAATGGGAGAAGATATTTGCAAATGACATATCAGATAAAGGGCTAGTATCCAAAATCTACAAAGAGCTTAGCAAACTCAACACCCAAAGAACAAATAATCCAATCAAGAAATGGGCAGAGGATATGAACAGACATTTCTGCAAAGAAGACATCCAGATGGCCAACAGACACATGAAAAAGTGCTCCACATCACTGGGCATCAGGGAAATACAAATCAAAACCACAGGAGATACCACCTCCCACCAGTCAGAATGGCTAAAATGAACAAGTCAGGAAATGACAGATGCTGGCGAGGATGTGGAGGAAGGGGAACCCTCCTACACTGTTGGTGGGAATGCAAGCTGGTGCAACCACTCTGGAAAACAGCATGGAGGTTCCTCAAAAAATTGAAAATAGAGCTACCTTATGACCCAGCAATTGCACTACTGGGTATTTACCCTAAAGATACAAACGTAGTGATCCGAAGGGGCACGTGTACCCGAATGTTTATAGCAGCAATGTCCACAATAGCCAAGTTATGGAAAGAACCTAGATGTCCATCAACAGATGAATGGATAAAGAAGAGGTGGTATATACATACAATGGAATACTATGTAGCCATCAAAAGAAATGAAATCTTACCATTTGCGATGACATGGATGGAACTAGAGAGTATAATGCTTAGCGAAATAAGTCAACTGGAGAAAGACAACTATCACATGATCTCCCTGATATGAAGAAGTGGAGATGCAACGGGGGTGGGGGTTAAGGTGGTAGGAAAAGGAAAAATGAAACAAGATGGGATCGGGAGGGAGACAAACCAAAAGAGACTCTTAATGTCATAAAACAAACTGGGGGGGGGGGGGGGGAGAGGGGTTGGGAGAGGGTGGTGGGGTTACATTATATGTTTAAATGAAAAAAAGCTTAAATAAAAAAAAATAAATAAAGGAAGAATTTTATAGAAAAAAAAAAGAAACAGAATACTACTAGTAGCTTTTTATCCAACTATGTGTGCCACCTCAATCCAATTCCTATAGAAATATGAATTCCTTCAACACTTCTACCAAAAATAACTACAACTTTATGCTTATAATTCCCTTTCACAAATATGTACATTACAAAACAATACATTGTTCAGCTTTGCACAGTTTGAACTGTAAATGGAACCATTCTGTTTGTATTCTTCAGCATCTTGCCTGTCTTGTTAGACTCTGTGCTTGTGAATTTCATCAGTTTCATGTATGTAGTTGTAGCTCATTTACTTTGCTGCTTTACACTATTCCACTGCATAAGTAGATTAAAGTTTATCCATTTGTTTATAGCTTTATTACAAATAATACTGCTACACATACTCTTGTACCTGTCTACTAGAAAAGTACAAGACTTTCTTGAGGATTTATAATTAAGAGATTTAGGGGTCATGGGAAATTTGTTAGATCAGTTATCTATTGCTGTACAACAATGTCACCACAAACTTAGCAACATAAAAAAACACACATTTATCAAATCACAGAGTTTCTTGAATCCAGAATCCCAATAGAGCTTAGCTAGATCCTTGGCTTCAAGGGTCTTTCACAAGGCTGCTGTCAAGGGATCAGCTAGGGTTAAGGTCTCCTTGGACTGTTCAAGTGGGGAAGAATATGTTTCCAAGTTCATGCCCTATTTGATGAGATTCAATTCCTTGTAGGCTATTGGATCTATTGCCTCATTTCCTGGCTAGCTGTTCACCCTCAGCTGCTTGTAATGCGGGCTTTAGCCTAGGGCAACTCACAGTGTGGCAGCTTGCATCATCAAAGCCAGCAAGCAAGAGAATCTACTAGCAAAATGGAAGTCAGAATTTTATGTAATCTATACACAAGTGACAGCTCATCACTTTTGCCACATTCTATTGAAACATGTTACTGGTCCTGCCCACATTTAAGGGGAAGGAAGTTACACACACAAAAAAATGGAAATACCAGGAGGTAGGGATCACTGGGAGTCATCATAAAATCTTTGTCTACCACATTTATCTTAAACCACACAACATAATCCCAAATTGTTTTCCAAAGTGGTTATATCAATTTATACTCCCACCTACAATAACTAAAAATGCTTGGTTTTCTACATCCTCATCAATAAGTGTTATTGTCTATTAGACAATTTATATCTATTAGATATAAAATATGTCATCTAGTTATGGTTTTAATTTTCAGAGCCTAACAACTTTTCACGGGTTTAAGAGTTGTTCTTGTTTCCTGTTCTATGAAATTACACTTTCAGTCTCTTGCTCTTTTTCCTATTGTCTTGTTTTACTCATTGCTTTTCAGAAGTTCTTTTACTATTTGTTAATACGGATTCTGATACCTTGTCTATTTTATGTATTAAAATACCCTTTCCTGGGGTGCCTGGGTGGCTCAGTGGGTTAAAGCCTCTGCCTTCGGCTCAGGTCATGATCTCAGGATCCTGGGATCAAGTCCCACATCAGGCTCTATGCCCAGTAGGGAGTCTGCTTCCCTTCCTCTCTCCTACTTGTGATCTCTGTCAAATAAATAAATAAAATCTTTTAAAAAAATATCCTTTCCTAATTTGTGTCTTCTAGTTTCACTTTCTTACGGTTTCATAATACTTTTATCTTAATTTTTATGTCTGAATTTATCAATCTTTTATTTAAGTTTTTTGTGTTTGGAATATGATGCAAGATCCTGAAGCCTTAAAGATATTATGCTATAGTTTCTTACAAATTCTAAAAATGTTTTCCTACACACTTAAGTCTTAACCCACTTGGAACTTTTTGTGAGGTAAAGAAGTCATCAATTGGGGCACCTGGTTGGCTCACTGGGTTAAAGCCTCTGCCTTTGTCTCAGGTCATGGTCTCAGGGTCCTAGGATTGAGCCGGCATCAGGTTCTCTGCTCCGCAGGGAGCCTGCTTCCTCCTCTCTCTCTCTGCCTGCCTCTCTGCCTACTTGTGATCTCTCTCTGTCAAATAAATAAATAAAATCTTTAAAAAAAATAAGTCATGAATTGTTTTTCCATATGAGAATCATTTGTCCCAGAAGCATTGATGGAGTAGTCTGTCCTTGCCCCAGGATAGACTAATATGCTATCACATATTAAGTTCCCCATATATGCGAGTCTATATCAAAATTTGTTCTTATCTTTTATTGTGCTATTGCTATAAATACCAATATAATGCCATCTTGTACACTAAAGCTTTGCAATAATTATTGATATGAGGTAGGGCAAGCACCATCTACATGTCCAAAACCATTCTTTCTCTTCAGGATTGTCTTAGCTATCTCTAAATTTATTAAAAATAAGCTGGTTGGGGTGCATGGGTGACTCAATTAGTCAAATGCGCAACTCTTCATTTCAGTTCAGGTCATGATCTTGGGGTCATGAGATTGAGTTCCATATCAGCCTCTGCACTGGGCATGGAGCCTGATTCTTTCTCTCTCCCTCAGCCCTCCTCCCATAACTGTTCATGTGCATTCTCTCTCTCTAAAAAGAAAGAAAAAGAAAAAAGACAATAAAAATAGAAAAAAAATAAGCTTGTCAGTTTTATTACAGAAAAAAATCTCCTGGAGATTTTAAGTAAAATTCCACTGAATTTTAGAGTAGTATGGAAAAATAATATTAAAAAGAATCCTTACATAGTGTTCACTATGTGTGATGCACTGTTTTCTTTTTAATTTTTTTATTATTTTATAAACATATAACGTATTATTAGCCCCAGGGGTACAGGTTTGTGAATCGTCAGGTTTACACACTTTACAGCACTCACCATAGCACATACCCTCCCCAATGTCCATAACCCCACCACCCTCTCCCTCCACCCCTCCCCCCCAGCCACCCTCAGTTTGTTTTGTGACATTAAGAGTCTTTTGGTTTGTCTCCCTCCCAATCCCATCTTGTTTCATTTATTCTTTTCCTACCCCCCTAACCCCCCACCCTGTTGCATCTCCACTTCCTCATATCAGGGAGCTCACATGATAGTTGTCTTTCTCCGATTGACTTATTTCGCTATGCACAATACCCTCTAGTTCCATCCAAGTTGTCGCAAATGGCCATCATTTCTTTTGATGGCTGCATAGTATTCCATTTTGTATATATACCACCTCTTCTTTATCCATTCAACTGTTGATGGACATCTAAGTTCTTTCCATAGTTTGGCTATTGTGGACATTGCTGCTATAAACATTTGGGTGCATGTGCCCCTTATGACCACTATATTTGTATCTTTAGGGTAAATACTCAGTAGTGGAATAGCTGGGTCATAGAGTAGCTCTATTTTCAACTTTTTGAGGAACCTCCATGCTGTTTTCCAGAGTGGTTGCACCAGCTTGCATTCCCACCAACACTGTAGGAGGGTTCCCCTTTCTCCGAATCCTCGCCAGCATCTGTCATTTCCTGACTTGTTCATTTTAGCCATTCTGACTGGTGGGAGGTGGTATCTCATTGTGGTTTTGACTTGTATTTCCCTGATGCCCAGTGATGTGGAGCACTTTTTCATGTGTCTGTTGGCCATCTGGATGTCTTCTTTGCAGAAATGTCTGTTCATGTCCTCTGCCCATTTCTTGATTGAATTATTTGTTCTTTGGGTGTTGAGTTTACTAAGCTCTTTATAGGTTTTGGATACTAGCCCTTTATCTGATATGTCGTTTGCAAATATCTTCTCCCATTCTGTCAGTTATCTTTTGGTTTTGTTAACTGTTTCCTTTGCTGTGCAAAAGCTTTTGATCTTGAAGTCCCAATAGTTCATTTTTTCCCTTGCTTCCCTTGCCTTTGGCGTTGTTCTTAGGAAGAATTTGCTCTGGCTCAGATCAAAGAGGTTGCTGCCTATGTTCTCCTCAAAGATTTTGATGGATTCCTTTCTCACACTGAGGTTCTTCATCCATTTTGAATCTATTTTCATGTGTGGTGTAAGGAAATGGTCCAGTTTCATTTTTCTGCACGTGGCTGTCCAATTTTCCCAACACCATTTGTTGAAGAGGCTGTCTTTTTTCCATTGGATATTCTTTCCTGCTTTGTCAAAGATTAGTTGACCATAGAGTTGAGGGTCTATTTCTGGGCTCTCTATTCTGTTCCATTGATCTATGTGTCTGTTTTTGTGCCAGTACCATACTGTCTTGATGATGACAGCTTTGTAGTAGAGCTTGAAGTCTGGAATTGTGATGCCACCAACTTTGGCTTTCTTTTTCAATATTCCTTTGGCTGTTCGAGGTCTTTTCTGGTTCCATATAAATTTTAGGATTATTTGTTCCATTTTTTTGAAAAAATTGGATGGGATTTTGATAGGCATTGCATTAAATGTGTAGATAGCTTTAGGTAGCATAGACATTTTCACAATATTTATTCTTCCAATCCATGAGCATGGAACATTTTTCCATTTCTTTGTGTCTTCCTCAATTTCTTTCATGAGTACTTTATAGTTCTCTGAGTATAGATTCTTTGCCTCTTTGGTTAGGTTTATTCCTAGGTATCTTATGGTTTGGGGTGTAATTGTAAATGGGATTGACTCCTTAATTTCTCTTTCTTCTGTCTTGTTGTTGGTGTAAAGAAATGCAACTGATTTCTGTGCCTTGATTTTATATCCTGACACTTTACTGAATTCCTGTACAAGCTCTAGCAGTTTTGGAGTGGAGCCTTTTGGGTTTTCCACATATAGTATCATATCATCTGCAAAGAGCGATAGTTTGACTTCTTCTTTGCCGATTTGGATGCCTTTAATTTCTTTTTGTTGTCTGATTGCTGAGGCTAGGACTTCTAGTACTATGTTGAATAGCAGTGGTGATAGCGGACATCCCTGCCGTGTTCCTGACCTTAATGGAAAGGCTCTCAGCTTTTCTCCATTGAGAATGATACTTGCAGTGGGTTTTTCATAGATGGCTTTGATAATATTGAGGTATGTGCCTTCTATCCCTACACTTTGAAGAGTTTTGATTAGGAAGGGATGTTGCACTTTGTCAAATGCTTTTTCAGCATCTGTTGAGAGTATCATATGGTTCTTGTTCTTTCTTTTGTTAATGTACTGTATCACATTGATTGATTTGCGGATGTTGAACCAACCCTGCTGCCCTGGAATAAATCCCACTTGGTCGTGGTGAATAATCCTTTTGATGTACTGTTGGATCCTATTGGCTAGTATTTTGGTGAGAATTTTCGCATCTGTGTTCATCAAGGATATTGGTCTGTAATTCTCTTTTTTGATGGGATCCTTGTCTGGTTTTGGGATCAAGGGGATGCTGGCCTCATACAATGAGTTTGGAAGTTTTCTTTCCATTTCTACTTTTTGGAACAGTTTCAGGAGAATAGGAATTAGTTCTTCTTTAAATGTTTGGTAGAATTCCCCTGGGAAGCCATCTGGCCCTGGGCTTTTGTTTGTTTGGAGATTTTTGATGACTGTTTCAATCTCCTTACTGGTGATGGGTCTATTCAGGTTTTTTGTTTCTTCCTGGTTCAGTTTTGGCAGTTTATATGTCTCTAGGAAAGCATCCATTTCTTCCAGATTGTCAAATTTGTTGGCATAGAGTTGTTCATAATATGTTCTTATGATTGTTTGTATTTCTTTGGTGTTGGTTGTGATCTCTCCTCTTTCATTCATGATTTTATTTATTTGGGTCCTTTCTCTTTTCTTTTGGATAAGTCTGGCCAGGGGTTTATCAATCTTATTAATTCTTTCAAAGAACCAGCTCCTAGTTTCATTGATTTGTTTTATTGTTTTTTTGGTTTCTATTTCATTGATTTCTGCTCTGATCTTTATGATTTCTCTTCTCCTACTGGGTTTAGGCTTTCTTTGTTGTTCTTTATCCAGCTCCTTTAGGTGTAGGGTTACATTGTGTATTTGAGACCTTTCTTGTTTCTTGAGAAAGGCTTGTATCACTATATATTTTCCTCTCAGGACTGCCTTTTTCCCACAGATTTTGATCCGTTCTGTTTTCATTATCATTTGTTTCCATGATTTTTTTCAATTCTTTAATTTCCTGGTTGACCCATTCATTCTTTAGAACGATGCTGTTGAGTCTCCATGTATTTGTGCTCTTTCCAAATTTCCTCTTGTGATTGAGTTCTAGCTTCAGATCATTGTGGTCTGAAAATATGCAGGGAATGATCCCAGTCTTTTGATACTGGTTGAGACCTGATTTATGACCCAGGATGTGATCTATTCTGGAGCATGTTCCATGGGCACTAGAGAAGAATGTGTATTCTGTTGCTTTGGGATGGAATATTCTGAATATATCTGTGATGTCCATCTGGTCCAGTGTGTCATTTAAGGCGTTTATTTCCTTGTTGATCTTTTGCTTGGATAATCTGTCCATTTCAGTGAGGGGTGTGTTAAAGTCCCCTACTATTATTGTATCATTGTCAATGTGTTTCTTTGATTTTGTTATTAATTGGTTTATATAGTTGGCTGCTCCCATGTTAGGGGCATAGATATTTAAAATTGTTAGATCTTCTTGTTGGACAGTCCCTTTGAGTATGATATAGTGTCCTTCCTCATCTCTTATTATAGTCTTTGGCTTAAAATCTAATGGATCTGATATAAGGATTGCCACCCCAGCTTTCTTCTGATGTCCATTAGCATGGTAAATTGTTTTCCACCCCCTCACTTTCAATCTGGAGGTGTCTTCAGGTCTAAAATGAGTTTCTTGTAGGCAGCATATTGGTGGGGTTTGTTTTTTTATCCATTCTGAAACCCCGTGTCTTTTGATTGGGGCATTTAGCCCATTTACATTCAGGGTAACTATTGAGAGATATGAATTTAGTGCCATTGTATTGCCTGTAAGGTGACTGTTACTGTATTTTGTCTTTGATCCTTTCTGATCTACTACTTTTAGGGTCTCTCTTTGCTTAGAGGACCCCTGTCAATATTTCCTGTAGAGCTGGTTTGGTGTTTGCAAATTCTTTTAGTTTTTGTTTGACCTGGAAGCTTTTTATCTCTCTTTCTATTTTCAATGATAACCTAGCTGGATATAGTATTCTTGGCTGCATGTTTTTCTCATTTGGTGCTCTGAATATATCCTGCCAGTTCTTTCTGGCCTTCCAGGTCTCTGTGGATAAGTCTGCTGGTGAGGCACTGTTTTAAGTGCTTTATATGTACTAACTCATTTATTACCAAGTTCTAACTTGTAATGCAGATACTATAGATGAGGAAACCAAGACCTACAGAGAGGTTGTATAGATTATACACATAAAGATTACTAAGACTACACAACTAGTAAGTTATAGGGCCAGGATTCAAATACAGGTATTCCTACTCCAGAAGCTTTTGTTATATAACCTTTTGTTGATACTGTCTATATTAGTTTCATGTAGCTTACAACAACGGAAATATATTGTCTCACAGTTCTAGATGCTAGAAGTCCAAAAAGCAAGGGGTCAGCGGGGCCAAGTTCCCTCCGAAACTATAGCATAAGGATCCTTCTTTTCCTCTTCCAGGTACTCCTTGGCTTGTGGCAATATAATTCTGATCTCTACTTCTGTCTTCATATTATTTTTCCTCTATGCATGTCAGTTTGTGTCCAAAAAACATGTTTTTATAATGTGTGGCACTTCTTCTTATAACGAGTGGTATTTTGGCCTCATTGTGAACCATTAATTTTTTCCATACTTCTAGAAGACATCCTAATAGAAACTTTACACCATCTCCTGGGGTCCTTGCCAGAGTGTTAGATCTTGCATACCAGGAAAGGGTTCTAAAATCAATAAACACTCTCTTATCCCATTTTAACTTCTGAGTCTCTTGATCAAGCACCCTTGGAACATAGTCTCACATATTCTTCCCTGGCTTCTGCTAGTACATATCTGGCTAGGTCATATAGTTCCTTGGAGTACAGTCCCTTTCTTTATCAGGTCTAGTGTATTTCTAGTTGGATTATACAGCGACTTTAGCCTAGTAATAACCCTAGTCGCCAGGAGGAAAACTGGGGCAGATCCTACTTATGAAGATACCCTACTTCTGCATACTCACATGTTTCGGGGAATTAAAGGAATAATCAACCAAAAGATCCCCTTTCCAAGTGTTAGAGTTCCATTCTTTCCCAACTGGGATCATGGCCTTGGTGTAGCACATATGCCTTCACTGGAAGTTTAACTACTTTTTGTAGCTCAAATATACTTTAATTAAGTCATAAGCCTGGTCATCTTACCTCACATCACAATGGATGCAATCCTCTTTACTGGCTCCCAAAGAGGCCCTCAGGCTTTTACATTTGGCTTTCAACTGCATGTGATTCATCTTCATTCTTTCATTATCTTTTTCTACAGCTTCCATAGAGCATAGTAATAGCTAAACAATCCTGCTGTCTTTTTACTTATCATTTCTACCATGTCTTACAAATACTTAATACTTCACACTAGCTAGTACAGTGACTTATAGCAAAACACCACAAATCACCAGCAAAATTTTCACAACTGCACCACCACCTTTTACCAGAGACTATATGTGCTCTTCCTGCCACCAAGTGATGGGATCCTCACTGCCCACTGAGCAGTAAATGATACAACTCCAAAACCCCATCTTATCGCCAGCTTTCTTGGCCTATTCCTGGTACAAACTGCTGAAGTCTGGGTTCTTCAAAAACCTGATCCTGAAACTGAAGTTAGTGTTCAGAATACTTATGAGGAAGTGTTCTTGGAACAAAACAGAGGATCACAGGAAAAGAAAGGAAAAAATACAACAAGATGAAATCAGAGAGAAAGACAAACCACAAGAGACTCTTAATCATGGGAAACAAACTGAGGGTTGCTGGTGGGGAAGGCACTGAGGGGAATGGGGCAGCTGAATGATGGACACTAAGGAGGGCATGTGATGTAATGAGCACTGGGTGTTATGTAAGACCAATGAATCAATGACCTCTACTTCTGAAACTAATAATACATTATATGTTAATAATTGACTTTAAATAAAAATAAAAAAATAATAAAACAAAGATTATCCTCAGGGGGAAAAAGGAAGTGTTCTTGGGATTAACACCTGTGGAAGAGAGGGAGAGAGTAGAGGGGGGAAAGTTCATGTGCAATGCAAGCCCAGGAACCTCAGCCAAACCCGTGAGAAACTCTGAATCTGAATTGAGCCATTAAAATTACCCCACACTGAACCCAAATAGCTGGCCTTTATAGCCCAGCCTCAGTCACTGTAAGTGAGCTGCCCAGGAATTGTGGTTCTCTATAGCTGAGGTACTTCTGAAAACATTGACAGCTGGATGCTGCTCACTGACAGCACTCCAGGAAGCTGGGGCAAAAAGAACTTCCTAAAAGAAGGATCTAGGTGGCATGTGCCCATGTCCACCAGAGCTGGTTCTTCAAAACATCTAATAAAACTGACCTTCATCTGACAAGTTTGATCCAAAAGTAAGTAAGGTAAATAAGACCAAAAAACATTAAAGACATTAGGAATGAAAATGGGAAAAGATAGAGTACTATAAACAAATTCATGCCAATAATTTGAAAACCATCACATACAAAAAAAGAATAAAAAAAAAAACAGAAATGAACACATCTCTACTTTTAGAAAAGTGGGTTATTAGTTAAAAATCTACCCCACAGGAGTCATTATGCCCAAAATGAGTTTTAACAAATGGTGAAATAATTCTGAAGTTAAACAAACTCAGACAAGGAATAAGAAAAGATAGAACATTCCCCAAAACATTTTTAAATTTTAAAGTAATGTTACATATGCTCCCAAGTAAGCAAATGTTAACTATATGTACATAAAAATACACAGTATAGGTTTGTAGTGATATATATTAATATGTAATATATATTATGTTTATATATAACCTATACCATATATAACTATATATTTTATACACATACATATTCTCACATCTATACATATTACAAAAAATATAGAAACCAAATATCCATTAGTTAACAATGGTTGTCTAAGAGTGGCAAAATAGTGAGTAACCCTTACTTTATTTTCATGGTTTTTA
The DNA here is from genome assembly GCA_003697995.1 of Taxidea taxus jeffersonii. Lineage (NCBI taxonomy): Eukaryota > Metazoa > Chordata > Mammalia > Carnivora > Mustelidae > Taxidea > Taxidea taxus. The sequence goes on along the minus strand of ML105161.1, from coordinate 133,131 downwards.
TATACTACTAATTTCTATAATGAATGTGTACTATTTTAATCAGGGAAATGTATTATTTTTAGTAAAACTAAAAGATATATATCTCTACTAACCATAGACTCTTATTAACAGATCCAGTTAAAAGACTCATGAAAACTTTGCTAAGTGCATTTGTTCTTGAGACAAATGGACTAATGTACACATTAACTACCCATTCATCCAGATTTTGTAAGTTCTATCTTCTATGACAGGAAAGCAAACTCCTAGAGCATATTATCTCTTCCCTCTGACAAAGCATTAAAAGAAGAATGATTTGGGGGTGCCTGGATGGCTCACTTGGTTGTCTGACTGATTTTGGCTCAGGTCATGACCTCACGATCCTGAAAGCAAGCCCCACGTGGCTCCCTACTCGGCAGAGAGTCTGCTTAAGGTTCACTCTCTCTGCCCTCCCCCTGCGTGTGGCAGGCTCTCCCTCTTTCTCTCTCATTATTTCTCTCAAATAAATACATCTTTTAAAAAAAGAATGATTTTAAAATCAGTGGTGTGAGTTCAGACAAGCCGCTTGTACTCCCTGGTTTTCAGTTTCCTCAACTATAAGAGGAAGAAACTGGATTATAGGGTCCCAGTGTTCTTTCTAGCTCTAAAATCTTGTTCTTCCCTAAATGCCTTTACCGGATACACCCACTGCCCTTATAAAAAGCCTAAACACAAACCTTCGATTTGAACAGGGCTGTATTCTCCTATAATCCACAGCTGACATATATATACACTTAATCACTCAATGTCATGATCTAATTCCAGGAAAAACAATTTCCCTGAATGTGAAATATAAAACCCAAATATGCACAAGATAACCAGGGTTATCTACGAGTGGTATAAATTTTTTACTCCCTACAAAATGCAAGGATTTGGCATAAGGGTAGTGAGAAAAAAATTAAGAAAATATATTACCTGTTCTCAAAAATATTGCAGCTTAGTAAATATTGACAAGTATATACATGTGCATAATGCAAGTTGCAAAGTATAGAACAAAAAACACTGTATTCTCTTGACATTTGAAAATCTGCAGTTCAGTTTAAGTATTCAAAAGCAAATCTGAAAGCCTGTATGTTGTAATTTGCCAAGATATTTTTATTGGGGAATTATCCAGAACACAGATATTGAACCTCTTTCACAGAATTACCTAAGCCAAACTGGCATTCTGGAAGCTTGTTTTAACAGATGTCAGTTGCCAGTATAATATAGCACATGCTATATCTTCAGTAAAATTAATGATCAAATTAAATAAAATAAATTTATTTGTATGTGTTTTAATTGCTCCCTAGGTAACAAAAGGACTTCACTTTTAAATTACAATTGATCCTTGAACAACACAGGTTTTAACTGTGTGGGTTCACTAATACGAGCTTTTTTCAATAATATAGTACAGTAAATGTATTTTCCTTATGATTTTCTTAATGTTTTCTTCTCTCTAGTTTACTGTAAGAATGCAGTATATAATATAGATAACATACAAAATATGTGTTAATCAACTATTTGTTATCAGTTAGGCTTCTGGTCAAAGTAAGCTATTAGTAATTAAATTTGGGGGGAGTTAAAATATATATGCCAATTTGGGCTGGGGGTGGAGCAGGCTCAGTGCCCCTAATCCCTGTGTTGTTAAAGGGTCAATTGAATATTCTAACATGGGTGTGAATTTTCTCTTGCTTTTTCTGGAATCAATATGAAGCTACCTGCTTCACAGTTGACATCTCTGGGAAAACAATAGAATTTATGGTATGCATTCATTTGTAATGTTGCATAGTTAATAATAATAATGGTGGACACATTGAGTGATTACTATATCCTGAGCATATGTAAACACAGGTTCTGGAGCCAAATGGCCTGGGCTTTAAGTCATTTTCCACCTCTTAATAGCTACATGTTATTTGTCTTTCCAAAAATTAATTGAGTCATCTGTAATATGGCAATTAAAATAGTGTCCACTGCATAGGGTTTTGAGGAGGATTAAATAATTAAATAGAAATAAAGTTTAAGGGATGCCTGGGTGGCTCAGTTGGTTAAGCAGCTGCCTTCGGCTCAGGTTATGATCCCAGCGTCCTGGGATCGAGTCCCACATCGGGCTCCTTGCTTGGCAGGGAGCCTGCTTCTCCCTCTGCCTCTGTCTGCCTCACTGTCTGCCTGTGCTCACGCTATCTCTCTCTCTCTCTCTAACTAATAAATAAATAAAATCTTAAAAAAAAAAAAGTTACAAAAAAAAGAAATAAAGTTTAAAACAGTGCTTTGGTATGCAATAACTGCTCAATACTGATAGCTATCTTTATTATTATCATCACTAATCCCCACAACAACCACATGAAAGATTCACTATCACCATACTCACATATAGATAAGAAACAGGCACAGAAAAGTCAAAAACTGTCCCCCGAGACACCAGGGCAATCAATGTTGAAGCTGGGGTTTCAATATAGATACTTTAATTCTAGGAAACATAATACCAGTAATATAACCAACAAATATTTATTAAGCATCAAACATGGTCTAGGCTTGGGGTGCCTGGGTGGCTCAGTCAGTTAAGCATCTGCCTTCAGCTCAGATCATGATCTCAGGGTCCTGGGATTGAGCCTGTGTTGGGCTCCCTGCTCAATGAGGAGTCTGCTTCTCCCTCTCCTTCTGCCCCTCCTTTCTGCTCACCTGCATGCTCTCTCTCACTCTCTCTCTCTCATAAATAAAATCATTTAAAAAAAAATTCCCAGGCCTTGGTCTAGATGCTTGGTATACAATGAAAAACAAAACCATCAGATTCTCTGTTCTAATTGAACTTAATCTTCTGTGTTGCCCACAGGAACTCAGCTGCAGGTGATGTCGAGGTTTGATGGTACCATGAGAACAATGCCTTAGCAGAAGCATGAGAAGTCTGACCTGAGATGTTCACGGCACCTTAGGGCTTTTTGGGGCTGCAGGCTCCATGAACACCCAGTGGGCAAGAAGACACATGCCTGCAACAATCCAGTGAATGTAAGCCTAGGCAAGAGCAACATCCTCTGGAAGGATCATTCATCGCTCAGTGTCTACTTCTTCCTATATTTTGGTCTTGTGTTCCTGTTTCCCCAGCCCCAATCTGCAACTCCCCTCCTGCTTCAGCTCACAGCACCTTCCAGTGACCTCCAAGTAATTAGATCTCAAAATCCCACCTTGTAGCTGATGAACTAAGCATCACTCCCTCAGTGCTTTCTAGGACTAACACTACACACACTCTGGCTTCCCCTCTGCCCTGCAGGCCTTAAGCCACCCATAACAATAGGACAAAGCCTCCCAACTTCTAAACAATGCATCTAAAACTAAATTTTAGAAGGAAGTCTAAATATCAACCCATAGCTGACTGAACAATAAGAAAATTTCTCAAAGTGATAATCCCAGCTTCTGCTTTCCTTTCCTCCACCCGCACCCACCCCCTACACACACACACACACACACACACACACACACACACACACTACCTGGAAGCACAGCCAGGTTCTAACATGGCAGCCTGCCCATCTGCTCAACAGAACCGCCTGAAACAGAAAATAAATCCTCTGCTCATATGGTTAACAAGCTGGATGGCTAATTGCAAAGAAGACCAGTAATTTATTGGAATAGAAATTGAGGTCATTTAGGCAGGATTTAAATACTTTTTCCCAGCCAATTCTTCAAATTGACTTAAAGAAATGTCGCTCTCTAACAAGTTGGAAGTGCGTCAAAGCCCTAATCTGACTCCATTCTGTTCTTTACTCAGGTTCTCTGGTCTGCCATTTCTCCACACATTTGTTAATTGAATATTGGATGTTTATGCTAAATATTACACAGCACTTTCTGCACTTACATTAATTTCTCTTCATGATATACTATTTGAGAGGAAAAATAACTCAATCAAAAGGAATAGGATTCAAAGTCAGAAGCTATAAGCACCCCAGTTTGTCACTTAGTAGCCACATTCTTGGGTCAGTTGCCACTCCATCTTCAATTGCACTATCTGTAAAACCAGGTAGCACTTGCTCTACACACTTCCCAGGAGTGCTTTGAGGTCAAGTGGATATGAAGATCGTATTCATGTGACCGTAAAAATCATAAATCTCCATATGATGGTTATTATAGAGGAGACATACTGATATTTTCCTATCCAAGGACCACGCACAAGAAATCATTGCACAAAATCAACTAAACACAGGAAATGTTTTTCTTTATTTATTCTGGGGTAAATACTTTTCTGAGCCTGAGTTTTCTCTCAAATAATTCCACCACTGGGAGAAGTGATACATGAAAGGAAAAGCTGTATGGCGGTTAGGGATGTCTTCCCTAAGGATGTGACAATTTAGCTGAGCTGGGAAAGGAGCTGTAGGTGTTAACTGGCTATGGAGGGCTGAGGGAGGAGCAGCAAACAGGCTGACACCCTCTCCCAGGCTAAGTGAACCCAAGTGGACCTAAAGAGCTAGGGGGGCTATGGTGTGAGCAGACACTGGAGAGCCACTAGTCAGGGCTGCATCACGCCAGAGCTTATAGGCCACATAAAGGATTTGGGACTTTATCCCAACATCAGTAGGAGATGCGTGCACACCACCAGAGGAAACTTCCTGAAGCATGACGGATCCTATCACTGCTTTGTGTAGGTACTTCCAGCAATGACATCCTCAGAACAAATTCTCAATGTTGTGACCTAGTTCTAAGGCTGCCATCTGCAAGAAGCCTCCTCAGTTCTCCCAAACACACAGGATCACTCAGGGTTCTGAACTTGCCTACAACTCAGGAGTTCTCCTACTGTGTTTTCATGTTCTCCCTTATGTTGTAATTATTTGCATATTTGTCTTCTTTCCTGTACCTGAGTCATAAGCTCTGTGAGCATATGGATTATGCCCCAGTCAGCTTTGTGGTCCACGTGCCTCATTCAGGATGGGGGCGAAAGAATATTAAGGGAGGACATGCAAAATAAAAGCACAAAAGTAACCTCATCACTAAGCACAGGGTATTCCATTTTTAGCTCTTAATATGATAGTCACTGATATTACCTCTATAAAAGTAAAATAGGATCTGAGGAATGATCGTTTTTATCTGCAGTTAATTTTCAAAATATATGCACCTAATAAACATTTCATATATTTTGGCTGTCACACAGCTATCACTTACAATGTGTTAGAAATCTAGCAATTTCTTCCACAAACTAAGAAATACATTTTCTCTGGTAAAGATAGGGTGTTTTTAATTGCTCTTGGAGGGTTATTTAAGGAAGTCTAAAGTACAAATAATCAAAGTTAGATAAATTACATAAAACCTACCCTTAACCATGCAATCCACCCCCCCACCCCGCAGTTGAGATATCTAATCAGTTAGCATTAGTTTTTCTTTTGAACTTTCAGATAGGTTAATCTTTGAAATCTTAATGTGCACATTCATTAAAGGTTCACCTATAGTTAAAAAATTAATTCTCTTGTCTTAGTTTCATATATTAGCAGGAACATAGAGGCCTAGTAATAGCCTACTTAGGACCACATTCTGTAAGACTACAGGCTTTTCTAGAGGCTTGGGTATCCATAGCATGTTAACATATATACTAGAAAAAAAGACTCTGCAGGCCCTTTGTGAAGGTAAAACATTCTATGTTTAGTAACATGGAAGTACCATGTAAGATTTTTTTTTAAACAAGGCATTAGATTGAAAATGCTTAATATAATAATATTAATATATATAATAATATTAAGTTTACAGGTATGTGCAGAATCTAGTAAAACATGATACAAAAGAAGTCTGACTTTTTATGGAGACATTATACTGATACAGGGTGTTCCAATGTCTTTGAAGTGAGAAACCACTGTGTCTATAATGGAGCCCTCCAAATTAGACAAGGGTAGAGCTGTTCATAAAAAATTAAGAATCACCAGGGCACCTGGGTGGCTCAGTGGGTTAAAGCCTCTGCCTTTGTCTCAGGTCATGGTCTCAGGGTCCTGGGATGGAACCCGGCATCAGGTTCTCTGCTTAGCAGGGAGCCTGCTTCCTCCCTCTCTTCTTTGCCTGCCTCTCTTCCTACTTGTGATCTCTCTGTGTCAAATAAATAAATAAAATATTTTTTAAAAAATTAAGAATCAGGAAAGAGGGTAGTAGTTGATAGAGCATGGGAGGGGGTGCTGAGTGGTGCAGGGGTAAAAATGTGAGCAGAAAAAATAACATGCCCATAGTGTTGACCATGAAAGTTATCTACCTAGTGTCAAAGGCTTAACTCCAGCCAATGCATCCATGGGACGCCATCCAGACAAACGCACAGTGGGGATAAAGTACCCATCAGCCAGGCACTTCCCAGCAATGCTGTGGATCCTCACCCTGTCCCCACCTGATACTCATGTATGTGGTTCCTTCACACACTGATGTGTTCTGACATTAAGTCTTTAACAAGTGCCAGCCTCTGTTCCCAGCTGTGAGATCACCACAGTGAATAAGATGAAGCTGTAATGCTGAGAGGAACTTTGCAAAGGAAAAAAATGGGATACTGTAAGAAAAATAAGAGGGTCAGGAAGCTGAACAGGTAGAGACAGTAAATGGTAGTGAGGAGATCAAATTACATTTTACAGATATTATAACAATATGTTCATTTTTTCTCTAAATTTTTATTTAAATTTTAGTTAGTTAACATATAGTTATACTGGGGTGCTTGGGTGGCTCAGTCATTAAGCATCTGCCTTTGGCTCGGGTCATGATCCCAGGGTCCTGGGATTGAGCCCCACCTCGGGCTCTCTCCTCAGTGGAGAGCCATCTTCTCCCTCTCCCACTCCTCCTGCCTGTGTTCCCTCTCTCACTGTGTCTCTCTCTGTTGAATAAATAAATAAAATCTTTTAAAAAATATATAGTTATACCAATGTATTATAAATGTTAAGTGAAACATCATCTTCTCTGGTCACACTTTTATTTGGAGCTAAATTAAACATAAAAGGGTGAGAGTTGGTGACAGCTTTTGTGTCCCAGATAAGGTATGCTTAACTCATTAACCACTCTTCAGTGGCTATGTCTACATATAATTTCAATAAAATAAAAAGCTTGGATTTTATATGTACATTTCTGTTTTTATCAATGTATACATCCATATAATCATCACTCTAATCAAGATATAAAACATCCCCATCACTCCAGAAAATCTTCCTCATGCCCTTTCTAGCCAACAACTGCCCCCAGATGGTTTCTAACACTATAGATAGAACTTTGTATAAATTGAATCATAGAGAATATACTCTCTTATGGTTGGTATCATTCAGTCAGCATAATATTTTTGAGATTCATTTATGTTGTGCATATCAATAATTGCTATAAAGTACTCCACTGTATTAATACACTAATGTGTTTATCTATTCACCTGTTGCTATACACTCGGCTTTCTTCAAGTTTAGGACTATTATGAAAAAAGATTCTAGAAACATTCTGGTATATGTGTTTTTCATGTGTATGTGTTTTATTTCTTTTAGGTTAAATACTTGGGAGTAGAATTAGTAGATCATATGTGGAATCACTAGAGAGAATGAACTAGGAACAAAATCAGATGCAGAGAGACAAGGTAGGATGTTTATAGAGTAATTCAGGTGAAACATGAGGAGGTCTTGAGCTAAGATAGTAAATAATAAAGGGAAAGGAGGAATATGGATGGAATTCAGACATATTCAAGAAGTAGATCTGGAAGGATGTGTTAATTGATTGCCTGTTACAAATGATGAGTATAAGGAAGCAATCAAAGTTTATGTTCAAGTTTAGGACTTGGGCCACTGTATGTGGGTAGACAGGCTCTTTATGTAAAAGATAAGAAATTTCTGAGTGGCCCAAATGCCCAGTACAACAGGAGCCAAAGTCCCTTCCTGACTGCATCAGTACATCAAAGGGTCAAACAATTAGGCTCCATAAGCTGACTAATGATTTGGCACCCCTTCAACCCAATATTCTTTAAATATTCATCCAATAGTTATTTAGTGGAAGCAGTAGAAACTTATTTTTATTTATATAATTATATAAAGACAGGTATATAATAACATGAAATTATTTTTTTTTAAGATTTGTTTACTACCACAGGCAAAGCAGCCAACAGCCAAGAAAAAATTGGGGGGTAGGAGAGATAAAGCATTTCCCACTTTTGTGTAATACTTGATTTCTCTCTTCAGTCTTTTTTTTTTTTAATTTGTTTGGTGAAAATTAGAAAACTTCTAAGGGCTTACATTTAAGAGTCTGAAATTTAAAAAGTAACACAGAACTCTGATTCTTGGTAAACGGCATTAATTGTGCATTTTTAGCTTCAGAATTTTTGCTGAGTCTGTAGACTTTAAGTTCCTGCTCTTGTACACACATCGAAGACAGGTTATGATAAACACACACACAGAGATGTATACACAAACACATATGCACATATATAAACATATGCAAACACATATACACACCAGCTTTATTGTCCATTTTGCTGATTTATTCCAGACATGTTTGTCTTTTTTTTTTAAGATTTTATTTATTTATTTGAGAAAGAGCATGAGAGAGGAGGGCAGAGGGAGAGAGAGGGAGAGGGCTCCCAATTGAGCAAGGAGCCCAATGCAGGGCTCAATCCCAGGACCCTGGGGATAACGACCTGAGCCAAAGGCAGCCACCCAACAAACTGAGCCACCCAGGTGCCCCATGTTTGTTCTTTTTAAATCAGCTCCCCACCTGCTGCCCTTTTACCCAGCCCTGTCTATGTCCCCTACTGATCTTCTCACCCAAGATAGTAGATAGAGGCTCTGTAAGGCTATGTCCTTGGGACTCAGGCTTGGTGATGCTTCAGCACCGTATGGGTTCTTTGGACAATGACCAGTCAAATAGGCTGGGGGAGGGGCCACACTGACCCAATGGGCAAATGAAGTGGTGACTTCACCTCAAAGCCCCTGTGCAGAAAAAGCTTGGGTTCTGTTTGAAGTCAGAGGGACCCTGGCTTGAATCACCAGGCATCCTGTGTTATTTGTGCGATTCTGAGGAAGTACATGATTCCTTTGAGCCTCAGATGTTCCTGTGAAACCTAACTAAACTTGACCCAAAGAAGGGATGTAGCTGGCTTTCACCTTGAGGTAGCAAATGTATTCAGAGGTCTATTTTGGAGTCTTGGCACCTCTGCTATGGGTAAGTAGCAAATCAACTTCCATAAACAACGGAGTTGCTGGATGACAACCTCACTTTCACATCATTTCCCTTAGTGCCTTCCACTTTAAAAAGGCTTAACAATTGGCATATCAACATACTTACTAAAACAATTAAAAATGTAATGGTTTCAAAAAAGTTTGCTACCCCACCCAGCTAAATGTCTACCTCATGGGATCATGGGGAGTAAATGAAATGACAAGTAATTCTCTTAAATGCCACAAGATATAGTATTTTAAAAGAATGTGTCACAACTTCTGAACGCTATTTGAATAAAAAGCAAAAAGATGGTTGAAGATGATATAAGGGTAAAAACAATATAAGAAGGACAACACCACTGAAAGATCATTATTTGCATTCATAAATAAGAGTATTTTATATTTCATTGGTTTATTTAACAAATGTTTATTGAGCTCTTGCCATGAGTACATAGGCATAAAGCAGAGAGGATGACAAGATAAACAAGACATGAGGTTGACCTTCTGGAGAGGAAGACAAGGAAACCAATGATTGTAATACACAAATAATGACTGAGCCTTCATGGAGTTGGGTTCAGAGCATGTGTGTCTCATACAGAATAAAAAGTCCCAGCTAGAAAAGTGACCACTTTCTGGAAGGTGATCTGTGATCAGTGATCTTTGATGCTACTATTGTAATTGTTTTAAGGCACCACAAACCATACCCCATAAGATGATGAACTTAATAAATTATGTGTTTTGACTGGGGAGGGGGGGGGAGGGACTCCCAGCTAGAGAAAGTAGCTTCCAGAAAGAGCAAACATCTGGGTGGAGACTTGAAGCATGAGTAGAACAAGGCAAGAAAGTGCACTGCACAAAGATTGCTGGTAGCTGCTCTTTGTATTGATAAAGTGAAAAGAAAGTAAGGAGAATGATTTCATTGATTTCACCCAAAACTCAGCATTATAACTTCATAGTCTAACATAATCTATATATAAATATACTTTAGCAAAGGTAATAATTTAAATATTTTTGAGCTCTTTGTTATGTGTTTAGCACCAGACAAAGCACGTTATATGCAGTGCCTCATTTCACCATCAAAGTGATACTATTAAGTAAGCACTACCATCACCATCATTCTATGGGTGAGAAAACAAAGGTTTCAGGAGGTTACATAACCTGCTTAAGATCCTGCAGCTAATTAATGGGAGAGGATTCAAACCCTCATCTGACAGCAAGATGCAGCTTCCCCTATGAGCAAATGTATACATAAAAATACCCAGAGGGACACCTGGGTGGCTCAGATGGTTAAGCCTCTGCCTTCGGCTGGGGTCATGATCTTGGGGTCCTGGGATCAAGCCCTATGTCAGGGTCCCTGCTCAGCAGGGAGCCTGCTTCTCCCCCTTTCTTTGCCCCTACCCCCCGACTCAGGCACGCTCTCTTTCTCTCTCAAGTAAATAAAATCTTTACACACACACACACACACACACACACACACTGATGACAAGCATTTTTAATTTATCCCATCATAGCTAAAGAGCTGTTTCTGAAAACTTTGAAACACACATGCTGACAAACCCACAGATTATTCTCAGGCAGAATATATTTGATACATTTGACACTGGTCAAATTACTGATACTAATTTAAGGTGTCACTACTAGAACCCTCTCTGGTCTTATCGCAGGCTTCTCTGTAACGACCCAGCACCATCACACAATGGGCTCTGTCAACCTGACAAACCTGCAGAGGTTATAGAAAGGCTAAAATGTAGGAGCACCGACCTACTTCCTTAATTACTGAACAAAGTACAAGTGGTCACCAGGGGAAAATAAAATGGCTCCCTTTATTAACTAGACAAATACAATAGAAAAATTATGGTTTCTAAGCAATGTTTATCTTGCAGTAACTTCTCAGCAAATTTATTCCTGCTAAACAGGAATGGATAATTGCACTCGAGGTATGATGATAATATTAAAAAAATATAAATTAAATATATCAATAATTAAATATTGCCTATGAAATGAAGCTACAGCTAATTAGACACAGTAAACAATAAAAGGAATTCATATTTTGTTGTCCAACTAAAGCGTTTTCTTCTATGTGGTTCTTAGTCATAAAAGTAATTTTTCATTTAATAAGTTTAATCTATATTTTCAGCATTATTATAATTCTCCCTAAGTGTTCATTACTATTAGACACAACAGCCTAACAAAAAATAATAATAATAATTTTTTTAACTTTGTTCATACCCCCACAATTGTTGTTATGGATTATTTAGATACGCTAGGGGTAGAGAGAAATGACGAGATTTTTTTCAGATTTAGCCAGTTTTTGAGCCCTCTCTTTCCCTGCACCATACATACATACACCTCATGTTTCAGAAAGTGCAAAACCTAAAGAGATTACTTGGATAGATGGAACAATCCCAGCTCAAAAGTAATCTCTCTTCTATTTGCTCTCTCAATTCTTGTTGCCATTTATGTTACATGCTGAAATTTAGAAGCAGATGCATGTGACATCACAAAGATGGTCTGTTTTTCTCCTTTCTTAGGCACACGCTTCTTTCAGTTCCAAGGATGCAGGTAGAGAAGGCAATCAAAAATTAACTCACTGGGGCCCACAGACATTGCACTGCAGAGGTTAACCATAGTTCAAATGCCTTTATTGATGTAGAGTTTAGCCAGACAAAAGCCCTATTTTAAATATTTACATTAAATATGTCTTTTTTAATATAGTAAAGGAAACATTTTTTAGGTCTTCAATCTAGACATATAATAAGAATTCAGAAAGCATCAATAATTACAGTTCTGGTGGGAAAAACCATCTAGTTGTGGATACACAATTACATGCATAAACGTACACACACATATACTCGGATACTGTGGGAAATGTTTTATAAGCCTGTATCTGTGCACCACCTCCTTTTGTCAAAGGCAGAACAGAATTCTTTGCCGTTTTTCCTTAAAAGGGGTGAAGGCCATTTAACCAACCTGCTAGAGGGAATATCTTACTAATGAACAAGAATCAGGCAGAATGTTAAAATAGTATGTATTTGCTTTCAGTGCATTTTAGCCCCAAATGGACTAAACAGTGGTGTCAGAAAGTGAAGGGAAGATAAGGGACAGACTAAGAATACATCATGTGGAAAAAATTGCATTAGGCCAAGGGAACAATATTCTTCAAATACTGCTGAGGCTGGGATATTAAGAAATAAAATTTAAACAAAGAAAGGGGAAAAGATGAGCCTAGATCCTGCTGAAATAATGCCCTGGCACTGTCAAATTTAAATGTGTGTTTAGATATGAGAAATATGAGTATGTCTGCTAAAAATATATATCTGAATATAGATATATCTGACTACATACACATATATAACTGATACCTATGGGGGTTCACTTTTTCCAGGGAAGGTGAAAAGTACCTTTGCACAAGAAAATGTAATCATATCCTCAGTACAATACCAGGTTAAATTATACTCATGCAGTGTTCATCATGCAGAATAGCAGAAATGCATTAGGGTGGAATTCTTGGAATTAACCTTCTTTTGCTCCTTTGGTTTTTAAGAGGCCAAGATCAAAGACCAGGTCCCATAAAACCCATTAAACTAAAAACAGAAATTGCTGGGGGCTGGGGAAGGACTCCCAGGAAAATTACCCCTTTCCTTTTATCCTTTTAGTACAAGGCATTATTGCAAAGAACTTCACTTTATTTAGATCCTTTTCAACACACTACCTATAATTCAAATGAGAAGCCAGTTGGTTTGATTTGTGGGGAAAATTTTTATATGGAGGAAATAAAAAAGAAAGTACTACAGTTTTAAATAGGACTTTCCAAGCTTATAGATAAATCTGTTCATTGTATATGTATCATTTCCAAATATGGGACTGACCCCAAAACCCGGCTGTCTTTGCTGAGACCTATCATTGTGCTTATTTATTCCTGTGTATTATCCTGTAATGGCCCCACAGAGATGATCTTCTTTCAGCACCATCTGCTACTAGGAAAAACAAGAACATACACTACACCTGTTACAAGCTTCCCCACATTTTAAGACTTCTCTCTAGGCAAAATGGTAAATTATGTGAGCAATAAACGGCAATCACCAGCTGACAGGGAGAGACAGGTCTTGATTGTGACACATTTTAATCAAGTTTCTAACTGGTATTGAAACTGGGAAAGTGAATTATTTGGCCACCTCAAGTAATCTGTAGGGCACGTCAGTGCTTAACACCAAAAATGAGGCCAGCTGGTTATCCAAAGACTGTCTTGGGCTTTGCATTATGCTGATGTAATTCCTTCCAGAAATATTGTCTGGCATGAATATTTGTGATCAACAGACTAAAAAATCACAAAACTTGCTTGACATCAGTTTTTGTGAAGTAGATCTACATTAATCCAATAAATACTTACTGAGTTCTTTCTAGGGCCAGGAGCTACTCCAGCCACTGAGGCAGACAGTCTTTACACCAGGGCAGAAATACACATGCTCTCCTTTACACTCTGCTTCCTAGCCCAAGAGTTGGCCAGCCCCTTGCATTCATCAGTTTCTCCCTGCTGAGGATAACCCAGAAGCAATGTCAAGTGCAAGCCAACTTTCTGAGAGTTCCTCAGAGCCAAATGTTTTCTAAACACCCTCAAAGGCTACTTGTGCACATGTTGTTTCGTGGAAACTACACTAATGAAAAAGTTCCTCTTCTAGGAAAAACCAATTATCTTGTGCTAAACATGTTCTGATTTTTTGAAGCCTGCTCTTTTACCAACAAGCTATTGTCTTTACCTATCTATGCATCAAACAAAGAAATATTTATTGAAATCAATATGGTACCAGTATTGTATTAGATGTCTATGAAGAATACAAAAGATTCTGGTATTTTACATTGGAAGCAACCAAAACTTTTGAAAACTTACACTCCTCCAGGCACTGCTAGGTACATCTCATCAGAGTTCCTCAGGGATCCCTAATTCACCTAAAGCAATTAGATAATAACTGTAATCTCAAATTGTATGTTACTGACCATGAATCCTATATGAATAGAAACAAGGGACTAACAGAATGTACTAATCAGGGAAAGCTTTGTGGAGGAGGCAGAATTTGATCTAGGCTCCAGGAGGAAAGGATTTCTATAAGGAGAGAGAAAGAAAAGTCCAAAGAAGATGGTCACAGCTACTGAGAAGGAACAGTATGGATAAATCAGTAAAGGCCTATAAGCAGGAGTAAAAAAAAAAAAAAAAGTTACCCATCCTCCTGAGTTTGGGTCAGCAGCACTGAATAAGTGTATATGTGGGGTGTATGAGCAGTCTTGGTACTTTACCTTAGGGTATGTCTGACCTTATGTAATCCACTACATGTATATGACTGAGAGATAAAGAGACTATTTGATCCATTCATAATGTATCATTACAGAATTGCTTTATGGAATAATACCATCTCTAATTGCAATACCATGCTTATTTTATACATTATAAAGAAACACTCCTAAAATTCTCATCCCATAATTAGAATTATATCTTGCAAAAAGCTTATCTCCCTTTTGAGTAGACAGCCTTAGGAGTAAATGAATAGCTTATCTATTAATTAAGTGTGTTAATCTTTCACATTACTATTTTGATAGGACAACTTTGGAGAGGAGACTGTAGAATGCTCTCATATATGGACAAATCTAAATTAATTGCCACCTCACAGGAAACAGATCTAGGCATTGTTACAGAGAGCACAATAAAGGTATTTGCTGAATGCATGGCGGTGGTCAAAAAGTGTATAAATTAGACTATATTAAGAAATGAATAGATAATATGAAAAATGCCATAACGCTATAACATAAGCCAGGGGCATCTTTACTTTCATGTATAATGCATTCATCTCATGTCACTTTATCCCCAAAATACAAATACCTTTGGAGGTAACAAGAAATACAAAGGCCAGTGAAGGGCAGTAAGATCACTAAAGGTCTATGCCATGTGGCAGGAGTAAGGAGAATGTCCACACAATAAAAGATGAAAACTACTTTGCCCATTTCATCCAAGGAGGTGAAAGGGACAGAATTCATGAATTCACACTAATCATGAGAAGACACCATCACAGACATGAAATTATCACAGGGGAAACATGAGGTAGAAAAACCATCAAGATGCATGTGCTGTGCATTTTCGCTTGAGTCAATCCAAAATCCCTTCTTTACTAAACATGGATCCCAGATCCTTACCCCTCAGTGGGGATTCCAGCACGTCTGCCCTGGGAAGAAAGGGGGAGAGGTGGGGCACCTGGGTGGCTCACTGGGTTAAGCCTCTGCCTTCAGCTCAGGTCATGATCTCAGGATCCTAGGATTGAGCCCCACATTGCACACTCTGCTCAGCAGGGAGCCTGCTTCCCCCCACCCACCCCGCCTCTCTTTGTCTGCCTCTCTGCCTACCTGTGATCTCTGTCAAATAAATAAATAAAATCTTTTTTTTTTTAAGTGGGGGGGAAGGTCATAGGGAAGTCACCATTGAAAATACTAAGGCCATGCTCACTAGTTTGTATTTTTTTTTGGTAAACTTTCTGACAGTTCATGATTCACAAAGGGAAAGGTACAAATAACACAAAGCCTGTATTAACTGAGCTAAGACCCAGCATCTTGAGAACACAGAGTAATGAAGAAAACAGACTCTGAGCTGACATGGCTCTGGTTCAAAGACTAACTTAGACACATGTAAGCTATGTGAGCCTGGGCAAGTTACCTAACCTTTCTGTGTTTTCGTTTCTTCATCACTGAAGTAAGCATGGTAATAACAGTCCTTATCTATACTGTTGTCAGGAGGGCTGAAATACATATGCTTAGAACTATGCTTAGAAGGTAGTATTGGCCATCAGCCATGTAATCATTGTTCATGAGCTTAAAACACAAGTTTTATGGACAGCTTCCAAAGGGCAGGCACCATCAATCCTCACAGTTCCCTACTGACGCTATGATACCTCCACTTTGCAGCTAAGGAAACAGAAGCACAGAAGGGTTAAGGATTGGCCCAAGGTCACGTGGCTAGTAAGCAACAGATCCTGGATATGAACCCAGGCAGTCCTCCAGGGCCTGAGCATTTAATCTTTACACTTTACCCATGGCTTGCAAGTTATTGGGTCCCCTTCCCCTATCATCAAAAAGAAACTAGTATCTCTGTGTTTTTGTTTTGTTTTGCTTTAGTTTGTTTTGCTGCTGCCTGGGAGGGAAGAGGAAAGGTAACATGTGGGACAGAAGCTCCTAAAGGACAAGGTACTCACTTGCTTTATTGACAGCTATATTCCCCTAACAGAACCTGACACATAGTAGGTACTCAAAATGCATTGAATCAATGTGTGATGATGAATCAATGTGTGCCCAGAAGAATGTATGACACCTATGAATACTAATCATCATGCAAGACAAAAATGTGTTTTTGTTGGGGAGGTGAAAAAGTTGAAAACACCTATTTCTAGAGGGTCTGCAAATTGTTGAGTTAGGAAAAGTAGTCTTAGCCAGAAAAGAGAGAAGATGAGTAGATGACCCCTAAAGCTTCCAGCATGAATCAGGTTGTGTGTGTCAGCTTTCTTGAAGCTTGCAGGAAAGACTGAAATGAAATATCTGCTCTGTATCAGACACTCAGTACTAAGCTATTTTAGGTAGTGGTTACACTGAATTTAGGGAGCCCAGAGGACAGCCCAGGTGGGCACTGGTGTCAGATGAGGGGCATCAGGGCAGGCTGAGGAACAGTAAAGAACAGCAGTGGCGGCAGGGAGCCTCCAGAATTTCCCTGTGGGAAACACTGAGGGGTGGCATACTTAGGTGATGTCAGAAAATACGCCTTCAGTTTCCATAAGACTTCAGTTTTTTTCTTAAGCTGTGCATTGATCCTAAATGGGCCTGCAGATAGATATTAACATAGAAGGAACCTATAGCTGTTCCTCCCTATTCCAAGTATCCCCTGGCTCTGCTCTTAAAAAGCAGATTCTTGACTACCATAGAGAGTTAATCTTCTACAGGGGGCGGGGGAATGGCATCAGGTTAAGGGAGGGCTTGGCAAAAGAACAGTGAGAGTAGCATCTGAGGAGAGGCCAGATGAAAATTCAACATGATACCATGTCTAGGAGACATATCTGGACCTGCCATCGCTACCAAAATCTAAACGAGTAATCCTCTCATCATGGCCGCCATTGGCTGAATATTGGAAACCTCAAGCTCTCCCTATGTGGTTGACATGAGCTATACTAGCTGGGTCCTGCCCTACTTGGCTATTTGAGAAGGACTTCTGGAGTCACTGACCTGCAGAGAAGTCACCCTTTCTGCAGAGGGTCTGACTACAAATGCCAGCTGGGAAAACAAGTGCTGGCACCAGGTAAAGAGATTTTCAGAGATTGGTCTAACTCAACTTTTCACTAGCATGCTTGCTCTCCTAATCCCATTCGGCCTTTCATCTTATATGAAAGAACACTGTCAGAATAGGGAAAAACCAAAATTTATTAAGGCTCTATCATGTGCAAACATTTTATACAAGTGTAAAAAGAACTCTATAAAGAAATATTATTATCCTATTTTTATAATTGAGGATCAGAGATACTATAAAATTTGAACACAGTCACAAACTTGGAAAATAACAAACCTGAATTCAAACACTGTCCAGATGAACTCAAAGCTCTTTCTACTATATTGTGTTCCCTCCAAGTACAGATCATGCTTACAGGTTCATCAGCCAGCAACTATAGCACCTGTATTATTCAAGGTCCCACACAGATAGGACACTCACAACAGAATGATTTGAAAAGAGTTTATTCAACAAAGCAGCTCTTTACAAAGTATGGATATCTGAGGATCATAAGGGATAGCGTAATAACCTACAGTTAACTGTGGCAACTAAGTTATTAGTATCCCTAAGCTCAAAGAGAGGAGGGGAGGGTATGATCACCAGAATATTCAAAAGGAGGAGGACATATAAAGTTAGTCCCAGGGGTTAAGCCTCTCATGAGAGGCAATGACCTTCAGTCCAGGGCACTTTCAGTCTGAAGAGGTCTTATAGTAAAGGTAAATATATCCCAAGCTCACCTTCCTTCCTCTCTCACATCTTGTTCTAGGTGGCCAAAAGTCAGTCCAACCAGAAGCCAAAAGTAACCCTGTTGAGTTAACCCATGTAAGTCAGCATCCCAGTGCAGAGAAGAGGAAAAAGGAGCATGAACAGGGGATACAGGAATAAATTGAAGACATCAGGCACTGCACTGTTTAAAAAAATAATAACAAAAGAATAAAATCAGGAAAGATATGCCTTGCCTTCTTCCTAGTTTTCCCTAAAACAACTGACCATCAAGATCACTGGATATGCTGGTCTCCAAGCTTCTTGGACACCAGTGCAGGTGCCTATGAAATACAGAGTCCTCTCAATTTAGCAAGTGTTTTTGCAGCATGTGTAAAAGATAGGTTCCAGTTCGAGACCATCATGATCCACAGGATGATGAGGTCACAATTACAGGGGGTGAGGAGATAAAAGGTAGAGGAGAGAAAGCACAGGGAGTGTGGATGTTGCCCAATAACTGCTCCCACATATGTTCACGCTCAGCTTCCACTCCGTGGTGGGTGGTCGAGCCCAGGAAATAGCCATCTCAAGCATATGTGAAAGATGCTCCTAAGCAAGGAAGAAAATAGCCCTGGGCTGACACTCGAAAATGTCAAGATAGATTCAAATTGTTAACCTTTTTACTTGTACATTTTAAAGAAAAGTGTTTTTGTCAAGCCATTTAAATGCTATCTACCTGCTTCCCTGAAAATGCGTTCTAAAAATTCATCATGTCTCCGCTAAAAAAGCTTTTTCTCTTGTGATCTCAAATTTGTTGTCCTTTTCTAAGTGCCTCTTGTTCTTTCCTTTCTGGGATGAGAAAAGTAGCCAGCATAGTTGGCCAACTTTTGTACCTTTGTCATCTTTGATTTTGTCACTTCATTCACCAAGAGTTTTTAGCAAACATCTAGTAGACAGGACAAAAACAATCACGTTGTACTTTACAAAATTCTTATATTTCATCTTGATTTATATTTGCAACAAACCTCATAAAGTCAGCTTGGAGAATATTAACATTCCCCCTTTTACATACACAGAAACTGAGCCCTGAAAGAGTTAACTTCTCTTTTGTGACAGGACACAGAATAGCCCACAGTGACCTCCAAAGTTCTATGTGACCTGGCTGGACTTCCCTTTCCTGCCCCATCTCACATACCCCTCATGGGGCACTCAGCTAAGCCATTATATTCTTGTCTCATTTGGTCCCCAATTACCTGCAAGTACATATATTGTGCCTAGGTTTGCAAATGTAAAAACTAAGGCAAGGGGAGATTATATAAGTAGAACAGTTCTCACAGGGAGCAAGTAGAGAACGATGTCTGCAGGCTATGCTTTTTCCAACCATATTATGCTACACCTAAGCACACTTTGACTTCATACCCCCACGTAGGAAGAGAGAAGAGGAAGCTACAAGGGTATGGCTTTAGTTCAGTATAAGAAAAAAGTCTTCCCTCAGTAAGAGCTGTTCTAGACTAGAAGGAGCTGCCTACAGAAATAAAAAAAAATAGGCCACCAGGTTGAGTGGTGAGCAGGTGGGGGTTGGAACTCATACCAGGAAGATGGGCAGATCAGGAAACTGATTACATACAAAGGAAACAAGCAAATACATAAACATATTGAGGATAATGGAGCCAAGTTTTTCAACATCAGAGAAATGAGTTACAAATATGCAAAGGGAGAAAGCTGGAAGGAATCCTGTGGTTTTGAGCATACCTGGCACGTGGATTTTAATTTTTAAATACCATTCTCCACTAAAAGGAACCAGAGTTCTTTGTACTATTTTTGTCATATTTCTGTGTGAAAATATTTATAAAGAGTACACAAAAATAAAAATACAAAAGGTAACAAGTTTCATTCTCGGTGGGTATGCAAGCATAAGGTAAGACCAGTGTTTCTCAAACTTTAAAACAGATACAGCTCACTTGGGAATCTTTTTTTTTTTTTAAGATTTTATTTATTTATTTGTTATATATATAGAGAGAGAGCGAGCACAGGCAGACAGAGTGGCAGGCAGAGGCAGAGGGAGAAGTGGGCTCCCTGCCGAGCAAGGAGCCCGATGTGGGACTCAATCCCAGGACGCTGGGATCATGACCCCAGCCGAAGGCAGCTGCTTAACCAACTGAGCCACCCAGGTGTCCCTGGGAATCTTGTTAAAATGAAATCTCTGTTCCAAGAGGCCTGAGGTCAGTCCAAGAGTCTACATTTCTAACAAGCTCCCAAGTGATGTCCTGGTCCACTCTGTGCAAGGAATGAAACAACCACATGATAGCTAATAACAACCTAATTACCATTTAGGGAGCAGTACTGTCAGGCATTGTACTAGGTGTTTAATGTGCATCATATTTAATCCTTATCCACAATTGACAGGTATGGACTGGAAGGCACTGGAAATGCAAAAAACTTGCCCAAGCCAGAGCAATCATAGTAACAGTATGCATTGGGCATGGGAGTCAGAGAGATCTGGAATATAATTCCACATCAACTACTTACTGAATGTCCAGCCCTGGCAACTTATTTAATCTTTCCATGCTTCACTTTTCACCGATCAGACTGCTATGAGAAAGAAATGAAATGGTGACTATAATCACTTAATGCAGGGCCTAAAATATATAGCAACTGTTACCAAGTGGGGCTCATGCTCCAAAGGAGGTGCCCTTCTCACCACACTGCAATGAATACTGATTCCAT
The DNA here is from genome assembly GCA_003697995.1 of Taxidea taxus jeffersonii. Classification (NCBI taxonomy): domain Eukaryota; kingdom Metazoa; phylum Chordata; class Mammalia; order Carnivora; family Mustelidae; genus Taxidea; species Taxidea taxus. The sequence goes on along the minus strand of ML105161.1, from coordinate 112,290 downwards.
TAGATAATCTTTAAGATTCCTCCCTCCCAACCAGGAGGTTGTCGTCACAGAATGAAGGAGTTTTGTATGATGTATACCCAGAGGAAAAATCCCAACGAATAATTATGTACCCAGGCTGGCCAAGGAGAAGAAAAAGCCTTTTTGGATGAAAGAAAGAGCATCAGCCAAGGCACACTGCCTGAAATCAGGCAGACAGGTGCATTTGGTGGTGAGGAGGCCAGTCCGGTTAGAGCAAAAGAACCACGTCGTTCAAAGGAAGCCAGCAATGTGTGTGAGATGCTAAGTCTGGGGCAGCCCGTTGCTACAGTGCTTTAAAGGCGAGTCTGCCAGAGTTTAGCTTGCTTTCTTCTGTAGGTGGCCCAGACAGTTTTGTTGCAAGACAAATCTCTGCTTATTGAACAAATCCTCTTAAACTGTCTGAACATCAACAGACTGCAGCTTTGAAATCCAGATTACAAATTGTAGCACTCATTGGGCGTATCTTTGATGACTGAATTAATCTGTGAGCACAGTTTCCTTGTACAAACAATGCAATGTGGCTAACATAAGGACACCTCAGTAACCAGGAAAAGGCTAGTTCATTAAACACACCTGGACCATTTGAGTTGCTCAACTTCCGATGTCTTCAACTTTATGGGTTTTAACTGCCAGCCCTCTTACCTAATTCACAACAGAATCCATTCTCTTTCAAGGCATCCATGTTCATTCTTACACCCCTCAGAATCAAGTGATTTATTGTCTACTGTGATTGATATGTACATCCCTTATATACTGCTCTTTGAGTAAAACACTTCCCATCCCACTCATATTTCTTCAAGATTATTTAATTTCTACATTCCATCATTTCACTTTGGAAAATCTTACTATCACCTACTCAGATTTAAATTTCTGCCATCCTTTACAAATTACATCTCCCCACCTGCTCTCCTTGGATGTAAATTGGCTGAACATTGAGAGAAAAATCATTTTTTGTTGCTCTGGTTCATCCTTCAGTGAACATACCCCAAGAACACTTGCTCCTAAACTATTTATGTTTGCCAACCAGCAGCCAGCCAGCAACCCACCCACCCACCTGATGGTTGGGGAAAGATGACAGAAGGGAGAGGAAAAGAAACTGGGGAGGGAAGAGAGAGAATCCAATGACCAATATCTTGGCCCTCTTCCAACCAGGATAATTAGTCTGCCTCTATTTCGAACATGTTTCCCATTTGCAGCATGTATGCATGTGTGTGTGTATGTTGAGTAGGGGGAAGGGAACTCCGTGACAAATTATTTTCTTTTCTGTTTCTTCTCAGCCATGGTCCATTAGAAATAACCTTAAAATTATAAATATAATCCTGGGGAGAGAAACAAATGTCTCAGGGTTCAACCTCAAAAGCGCTCAGAGATAGGTAGCCATGCAGAATTTCTAAAGGTCTTCGGAAGCTTTTGCTGTTTCAGAAAGCAGCCTGTAAAAGCACAGGAAGGAAACGTTAAAATAAACAACCCCTATTAACAGGAACAATGTGAGAAGGCAAGGAAGAGGCTTTGCCCCCTACTGATGGCTTCTGACTGACTCATCCATGTTTTGTCCTTGGCCTGTCCCTGCTTTGCTCTTATAAAAGCTATCTCTCCAGGTGACATCAGGGGCACAGATGGGACTTGGGAAGATGGAAACATGAATTCTTGTAGCACAGCCAGCTCCCTCTCTTAGAAAGATTGGGCTTTAGCCATTTGATAAGGATTGAAGATTTCATTCGAGAGGAAGGGGAGAATTAAGTCTTAATACACAGCCAAACAGCTGAAAATACTTCCTTAATTTAAGCAAGCGCTTCTGGAAGGCATCCACCACCTACACCTAAGGACAGAAAAGCACCAACAGGTACTCTCTCAAGGGCCATGGGGAGAGGCTTACGTAGTCCTCTACAAGCTGGGTGCTTTAATTATGGGTGCTACATTGAACTTTGAAGAAAATTTGTGTTCTGCATACATATATTTATATGAAATACTCATTTTAATATATAAATGTAATGCTTTTCATAAGGAATAACATGGAGGACATTGGGAGATGGAGAGCAGAAGTGAGTTGGGGGAAAAAGGTTCTGAAGACCTTTAGAAATTCTGCATGGCTACCTATCTCTGAGTGCTTTTGAGGTTGAACCCTGAGACATTTGTTTCTCTCCCCAGGATTATATTTATAATTTTAAGGTTATTTCTAATGGACCATGGCTGAGAAGACAACCATAAGAGACTGTGGACTCTGAGAAACAAACTGAGGGTTTTGGAGGGAAGGGGGGGTTGGGGGGTTTGGGTGAGCCTGGTGGTGGGTATTATGGGGGCACATACTGCATGGAGCACTGGGAGTGGTGCATAAACAATGAATTTTGGAATACTGAAAAGAAATAAAATAAAATGAAAAAAATTTAAAAAACAAAAAGAAACACAGTGAAGGAAAATGTAGCAACATATGTGCATTTATGTATGGTTAGCACCTACCCATATAATAAAATTATTTTTCCATGAAAAAAATATATATAATGCTTTAAATCAGTTACCAATTAGTAAAATTGATGGCCCACTTATATCTATATCTGCTGCCTGTATCCTTTTGGTACATTTCTGGGAGCCCAAGAGGAGCCAATGTTCCTGTTAGAGAAGATCGTCTCTGTTCCATGTGCAGCTATCTCATGATTCTTTCCCCTTTTACACATCAAGTGATAAAATTCTGGGAGAGCGAAAGATTTCTCTTTGCCTCAGTCTTCCTATTGCCCTGTGATCCATCAGCTTTGGCATGGCAAATTTCATCACTTTGCAGGAGGGCAAATACAGAGAAGACCCAGGAAGGCAAATGAGTCTCTGAATGGACTGTTGGTTTTACTTTGTTTGGTTTTAATTCAGAGTTGAGAAAAGAGTTTTGAAAGCTGAAGTTGTCTGTTAAGGCTAGACTTTAGAGAAAGAATATGGGATTTGAACTCTAAAAAGCTAGTGGCTTGGAAGACTTAGAGACATGAAAGTTTGTAACATCAACTACAGAATAGAAACAAATAAATCCTATATGTAAGCCCTTTGTTTTCCTCAACAGAAAGACATTGAATTTCAAAGAGGCAACCCACAGAATGGGACAAGATATTCGCAAATGACTCTACAGACAAACAGCTGAGATCCAAGATCTGTAATGAACTCCTCAAACTCAACACCCAAAAAACAGATAATCACATCAAAAAATGGGCAGAAGACATGGACAGACACTTCTCCAAAGAAGACATACAAATGGCTAACAGACACATGAAAAAATGTTCATCATCATCAGCCATCAGGGAGATTCAAATCAAAACCACATTGAGATACCAGCTTACACCAGTTAGAATGGCCAAAATTAACAAGACAAGAAACACCAAGTGCTAGAGAGGATGTGGAGAAAAGGGAACCCTCTTACACTCTTGATGGGAATGCAAGTTGGTACAGCTACTTTGGAAAACATTGTAGATATTCCTTAAGAAATTAAAAATAGAGCAGTCCATGACCCTGCAAATGCACTACTGAATATTTACCCCAAAGATACAGATTCAGTGAAAGAAGGGCTATATGTACACCAATGTTCATAGCAACAATGGCCACAATTGCCAAACTGTGGAAAGAGCCAAGATGCCCTTCAACAGACAAATGGATAAAGAAGATATGGTCCATATATACAATGGAATATTATACCTCCATCAGAAAGGATGAGTGCCCAACTTTTTATCAACATGGACGGGACTGGAAGAGATTATGCTGAGTGAAATAAGTCAAGCAGAGAAAGTCAATTATCATATGGTTTCACTTACTTGTGGAGCATAAGGAATAACACAGAGGATGTAGGGAGAAGAAGAGGAGAAATGAGTTGAGGGAAATCGGAGGGGGAGAAGAACCATGAGAGACTGTGGACTCTGAGAAACAAACTGAGGGTTTTGCAAAGGAGGGGAATGGGGAGATGGGTGAGCCTGGTGGTGGGTATTAAGGAGGGCAAATATTCATGAAGCACTGGGTGTGGTGCATAAATAATGAATCTTGAAACACTGAAAAAATAAAATAAAATTTTAAAAAAGAACTTTAAAAAAAAGCTAGTGGGGAAAAAAAATTAGAAGCAATAAGACTTGGGTCCCTGAATGGCTCAACTGGTTAAGCATCTGACTCTTGATTTTGGCTCAGGTCATGATCTCAGGGTTATGAATCAACCCCGAGGCCAGAACCTGCTGAGACTCTCTTTCCCTCTGCCCCCTACCTCCATCCCACCCCACACTGGTGCATGCATACACTCTCTCTCTCTAAAATATATAATAATTAAAATAAGAAGGAATAAGACTTGATTGCTATCTAAGAGATCCTTCTGTCTACCTCCAGCCAAGGGCTAGAGTAGAGTAATCTGATAAAAACCCCATGTAGGTTTAGGTGTTTCCTCAGCAGAGGCAATCTGTAAGTCCCTTCCAAATGAAGCCCTCTTCCTAAACCATCACCTACTCCAAAATCAGGTCTCTACTATTAAGCTATAGTAGAGTTGGAAGGCCATGTTTAGGCAAAGAAAACTAAAGTAGTAGCCTGAACCCCCCTCCAAAAGCCTCCAGGACTCAAAAGTAACATGGGGCAGAGATGTTAGAACAACACAATTACATATGTCCCATATTTATAAATGTGTCTGATGTCCCCCAGCATGCTCTCAGTAATGCTACTAAATCATATAGAGGACACACAAGAGCTGTTGCAGCCCAGGTAGTGGAGATACGGCAAGAAATGAGCTGTAGTAAGGGACTGCCACAGTACTGAATAATCAGGAATTAGAATTAATGACACAAGTAAATCAAGAATCTAATTAAATAAATCAATGATATCACAGTTGAGCACTATGGAACATTCTGCCAGTAGTCTGATATCTTTACAACATCAAATACATTCTTTATTTTTTTTAAGATTTTATTTATTTGTCAGAGAGAGAGAGCACAAGCATGGGGAGATGCAGGCAGAGGGAGAAGCAGGCTCCCCACTGACCAAGGAGTCCATCCCAGGACCCTGAGACCATGTCCCAAGCCAAAAGCAGACACTTAACCAACTGAGCCACCCAAGTGTCACACAACATCAAATACATTGTAAAGGTATATCTTCAGTGCCGTGTTATATTAAAGGTCATTTTCATTCACCCTCAGAGAGATTGGATTGTATTAAATAACGTGTTCTGAAACATTTCTACTTATTTTCATGAATAATTATTTGTTATTTTGGGAAACACTTATCTATCCAAATATTTCCATTTCTTCTTAGCAAATTTTTCATGTTAAGAAATATCCCATTTGTTCAGGAAAGTTTTATTAACCAACTACTGTAAGCTAAGCACTGTGTTAGGGTGAAGAATTTGGTGCCGGTGTCTAGGACTATGCTTGTTATACTGGAGACACTTGATATTAATTGAATAATTACATAAAATACAGTAAGATATATCCTTGAAAAACATGATAGTTCCTCACTGTTTTCCAAGCCCCCAAGAAAAATTTAGCAGTACTTAAGAATTGGTCAGTTGGCCTAGGGAGATCAATCAGTAGGCAAGAATGCAAAGTGATTTGCAAGGACCCAGAGACCAGAGGTGATAGTATTGTAGATAATTCAACAGCAGATAAGCCTAAAAAGAGACTGACAATGAACAAATGTACAAGGTACAAGAGCATCAGACACCAACACAGAAATGAGAAAGACCAAGAATGAGAAGTAAAGGCTGCCTCCCATCAACAAATGGACCACACATGCACTCTCCAGAACTGAGACATTTCTGAAGCGAATAAAAAAAGAAGAGGTGGGGGGAGGGAAGATCTTGAATTAACTAAATTTTAATCAAAAGGGACTAAGGGAAACATACTTGAGTCTATCAAGTTTTAGTTATGATTGAATTTTCTGCTATTAAGGAAACAGAGAAGCTTAAAAGATAAGCTTAGTACAGTTATTAGAATAACAAAGAAAGTTTCATATTTGCATATTTGACCATAAAATTATCTACTACATACAGATGAAAGAACTAGGATTTTCTTAGTACATACACTTGGAAAGGAACAGAGCGGTTTCCAGGCCCAACCTGTGTGACTCCAGCAATGATGACTGTTTCTACCACACCATCCAATGTCTCTAAAGACTAGTCTGAGGTTTGTTAAAGGATTTTTTTTAATGTCTTATGTTTTCAAATCTTAAAAAAAAAAGTAGCAGTATGTTTACTGATGAGTAAACCTTATAATGCCTTATACTAAACTGTTCTCCCAACTGACAGCATTATTTAATTATCCAAAGTGAATCTGAAAGATTTCACTCAGCTCAATAGGTATGTATTTAATAGCTGACATCTATGACCACCAGCCCTGTGTGCTAGATGCCTTACATATGCTGTCAAGTTCCAGCCTTCTCAAACTGTGGCCTTCAAATCTGTAGCATCCCCTGGGAACTTACTGCAAATGTACTCTGTAAACAGACCCTGACCTACTAAGTCAGAATACACATTTTCACATGGTTCCCTGGTAATCTGTATACACTTTTACATTCGCAATCTTTTCCCCTCTGTCTTCCCCACACCTAGAACAGTCTCTGACACCTAGTCATTGCCTAGTTAATTTTGCTTACTGAAAAAAAGAAAAATGAAGAGAGAATGTGTGAAGCCATAATACTGGAAGAGTGGCCAGCACAGTTGTCAAACTTTCCAAAGATGTCTGAGGGAGTGCAGGTGTAGAGTATTTTTGTGAAGCAGGTGATAACTGAAGCCAAAAAAAGAAATCAGAGTCTGTCTGGGGGGTTAGCAAATAATGCTGATAATCCCAAAGAACACAAAAACAGTCACATAACCCCTAAAAGGAGCCTAAGGCTATTAAGTTAGAGACCTGACGCTGGGCTTTGCAGCACCTTTGTTACTGGACCAGGTTTCTCTTGTCAAAGTCTTAGAGCAAATAAGGAAGGTGTTTCAGTGATCACCATCTATACTAACACAGATAGAAGATGCAAGAGGAAATTACTCACGCTCAGAAGTGCACTGTCATTTTACTAAAAGAAAGATCTGTGCTTGCCTCATCCCCAAAGTGAGTTATAAATTCCCAAAACCATGGACAGGAAGAGCACTGACAGATTTAGAAAACCCAGATTAAACTCCAACTCTTCACTCCACTTGCTTCAGGACTCCAGGAAATCTGGTTAAAGAAGTTTCTTCATTCCTCAGGTATGTAGCCTCAGGTATGGCTACTCAGGTCCACAGAGATTATATGATTTGCCTGAGGTTATACATCTGGTGGCTAAATTTGAATACTCATCTGTGTGTCTAAAAAAAATCCATGTTGCAGGGTTGTTATGATTTTTTAACCACTCTATTGAGATGGTGACTATACAGACAATAGCCAGACCATTGATAGAAACAGAATTCAAACCCACAACTTCTGCAGCAACCAGCCCAAGAAATCAAACCACAACCTCTGTAGCAATCTGCCCACAAGAGCCAAGACTTCATCAACAACTGATAGTTTCCCTAATTTTTGCCCCACTTCCAAGTTGGGACTAACCAGAAAAAGCCAATTATGTTCTACCAACCAATAACATAGTTTGTGGTACATCTAGATGGTCCACCTCCAGCTTCCCTAAGACAACAGTCTCTACTCGGGGCATAGCTAAAACCTGCTTTCTTTACTGCAAAGCTTTCCCATTCCTCTGCCTGCCACTGAGTTCTATCAAACACAAGTGATGGTGCTGACTCCTTTGCTATAGCATAAAAAAATACCTTTGGCTGTTTTCATTTGCATGCTCCTCATTTACATGTGAAGGAAATTAAACCCCAGAGCCTAGCATTCTTAGGCACACAGTAGGTGCTCAATAAATGTTCTGAGGCATTGAGCTAGGCTGAATCTATAACAGAACAATAATTATAGGTAATCATAACTACCTCACAGTGTTACTATAAGGTTTAAATTATATCAAGTAAAAAACATTTTGAAAACTGTACTGGGCTCTGGAATCTTAAGGTCTTATTAAGTTAAAAACATATAATCAAAACCACGTAAGGGTAGTAGTATAATGTTGTTTTTTCTGGGGATTCTTTTTTTTTATTTAAATTCTTATTAGTTAACATACAGTGTAATATCAGTTTCAGGGGTACAAGATAGTGATTCAACACTTCCATACAACCACTCCTTAATCCTCATCACCTATTTCCCTCATCGTCCCCATCCACCTCCTCTCTGGTAACTATCAATTTGTTCTCTATATATAAGAATCTGTTTCTTGGTTTGCCTCTCTCTCTTTTTTTTCCCCCTTTGCTCATTTGTTTTAGTTTATTAAATGCCACATATGAGTGAAATATGGTATTTGTCCTTCTCTGACTCATTTTCCTTAGCATGATACCCTCTAGCTCCATTCATGTCATTGCACATGGCAAGACTTCATTCTTTTTGATGGCTGAGTAATATTCCATTATCTATACCATCTCTTCTTTACCCATTCATCAGTTGATAGACACTTGGGCTGGTTCCATAATTTGGCTATTATAGATAATGTTGCTTTAAACATCAAGGTGTGTATATCCCTTTCAATTTGTATTTTTGTATTCTTTGGATAAATACCTAGTAGTATAATTGCTGGATCATAGAGTAGGTCTATTTTTAGCTTTTTGAGGAACCTCCATATTGTTTTCCAGAATGGCGGCAACAAAGCAGTACAAGAGCATTCCCCTTTTTCCACATTCTCACTAACACGTGTTGTTTCTTGTGTTGTTGATTTTAGCCATTCTGACAGCTGTGAAGTCATATCTCATTGTAGTTTGGATTTGTACTTCCCTTATGATCGGTGATGTTGAGCATCTTTTCATGTATCTGTTGGCCATCTCTATGTCTTCTTCGGAAAAATGTCTCTTCATGTCTTCTGCCCATTTTTTAATTGGATTTCTTTTTGGGTGTTGAGTTTTAAAAATTCTTTAGGTATTTTGGATATGAACCCTTTATCAGATAATAAGAGATTTTTGGAATTATTTTCTGCTTTTTAATTATGTGAATTCAGTAGCCAAATAGATAGAATCTCTTTCTAGATTCTTTTAAAATAGTCATAACTAATTAAGTCTAAACTAGAGAGATTCTCAAATTCCTAAACCTTCTCTCCCTGCTTTGATCAGAGTCTCACTATACATTCTCAATTCAGTTCCTCTGGCTAAAATCACACATCTTTAAACATGACTGCCAGAGAAGAAAATGTATGCCAGAGAAGAAAAGATAAAAGATTGCAGACAGCAAGCAATCCAGATTCTACTTTGATGTTGCCTGCCTCCTAGCATTTTTCCTAACCTTTTGGGTTCTTGTATCAAATAGATCTCATCTACCCTGTTCAATGCTCCCCTCATTTCCTGACTCACCTGAACTCAAATGGCCCCTGTCTGGCCCTAGACCTTCTGCCTAGGCCTGCCAACCTGTTCTCACCCTGAATATCCAACTTCTTCTTACCTGCTGGAACTGGATTGCCTGATCTAGCTTCCAGACTCCATCTTCCAAGAACTGGGACTTTCTTGTTAATGTGGACTGCATCCTCAAGCAAAGCAGGGAATTGAGACTAACTTTCAGGCTACCCAGAGAGAGCCTTCCTCGGTAACATTTTCTGGGTGAAGTTATCATACACCAGGATCTGTTCCTAAGTTTTATAGATCAAGAACCTCAACAGTCATCTCTCAAGAGATGACCAGTCATTTTAGGATAGCTTGTACCATACTCAGAAGAAAGTAATATATAAACTAGAATATCTGCTATTTATTTATTGAGCCAGTCAGTGAGCTAAGAGCTTTGTGGACAGCTTCAGTCTTCACAGCAGAGAATGTAAATGCAATTTAGCCCCATCTACAGGTAAGGCTATTCAGGTCCACAGAGACCCCCCTCAAGTTTACACAAGATAACTTGCCCAAGGTTATACATCTAGTGAGTTTTGAATGCTCATCTACCTGATACCGAAATCCATGCTCTCAAGAACTACACTATATGTCTTCTTTCTGTGTGTCTTCATTTTCAATAAGAATAATTAGTAATCAAGTGGGCCTTGGGATAGCAAGAAAAGTGAATTTGATCCCTGTAGGAAAGTTACATAGAAAGCCAAACTGTAATTTAGAATTGACTTGACAAGCTTGAAAACTGAGAAAGGGAAGTGAGTTGGGTATTATAAATGGTTAAATAACTGCGAGCTACTTGAGGGCAAAGAATTGGGTTTTTATCTAGCACTGTATTCTGGTAGATCATCTAGCACTGTATTCTGCTAGATTGATGCTCAATAACTATTGGCTAAATAAATGATGGGATTCACCATAATACTTTAATGTACTCATTCTTACCATAGAAATATGTCTTGGGTGGCAGATACTGGTGATTATTCTCAGTTTCTAATAGGAAATTGATGGCACCCATGCAAATTAGGATGATTTAAAGAGGGCTTAACAAAAACACTATTTACAAAAGTATGGGCATGGCATAGGCAAAGTGTGTGTGATCCTGAGGCTGTTACAATTCCATAAGCCTAAGAGATGGAGAAGGGAATAGCCACTGGGACCCAGAAAAGAAGCTTATATAGAGAAACATTTTAAAGACCTATGATCTTTGGCCAAGAGCACAGGTAATCCTTCAAGGAGAGGGCTAAGGAAATATACCCTAACCTCCCCTCCTCATTCCCTCCAACCTCCTGCCTGGCCTTCCATTGGCTAAACCATACTGAAAGCCAAAACCCCAGGAACTCAAGGATGCAATCCATACAGGTCAGTTTCCAGGGCAGAAGGGATGGAGAAGATTGAAGAATGGATCTAGGGGGAGAATACTGCTGCACAATTGCATACTTAATATCCACTTCCCATACTTCTTCCTTTTTAATAGCTCCTCATAACACCATTTTGGTCAATGATATATGAGACAAAGTCTGCTTGGAAGTTTTGAAAAAATTTTCCTTTCTAAATAAAGATGTCATATTCCTTTTTCCTTATACCTTCTGCTTTCTTCTTACCTGAAAGCAGACAAGAGAATAGAAGATGAACAGCCATCTTACTACCATGAGTCAGGCATGAGAATGACAGCCAAGGATGGCGGAATGGAAACAGAGCGGTGGTAGTAAGAAACAGCCCGGATGATCTATCACCAGACTTAATCCAAGAGGAAAATAAATCCTCCATCAGGTTAATAATGGGAGTCAGATTCCTGTTTTATGCAGTCATACTTTATCTTGAATTGATATACCCCAAGCACCCAGATAGGAGCACAGTCAGGTTAAGTCATCTTCTCCCCTGGATAGTACTGGATGCCTACACACAAACGTTGCATCTCTAAACTTTTGTCTTTCCATGCTGATCTTTGCTCTTCCACCCTCATTGTCATCCTATCAATTAAGCCATGATCAGGTTTTGATGCGCTGGTAGTCACTGTTTCTTTAGAGTGAATTACATGGTTCTGTTCTCATCTGTTATATTCTGACTTCATTAATCAAACTCTCAAAAGTTCCAGGAATGACTTCCTATCACCGCCTACAATCAAGCCATCTAGGGATGGATAACAGATGATCTATTGCCAAAATAACAGCTAACATTTGTGGAACATTTACTATGTGCCAGGCACTGTGGCACATTTCATTCTTTTATTCCTAGCTGTACTTTTAATCTCCTTTTATAAATCAGAAAATTGAGGCTCTGAGAGATTACATTTCTTGGCCAAGTTTACCCAGTTAGCAAGAGTAGCAGCCAGTATTCTAACATTGGTGGTCTAATTTCAGAATCAGTATTCTTGTAGAGCAATGTATTACAGTAGTTAAGAGTGTTCTCTGCAGGCAGCAACCTCTTCCACCTCAGCCACAGCAATTTCTTCTAGAGACATCACCAAAGGCAAGGGAAGCAAGGGCAAAAATGAACTAATGGGACTTCATCAAGATCAAAAGCTTTTGCATAGCAAAGGAAACAGTCAACAAAACCAAAAGACAACATACAGAGTGGAAGAAGATATTTGTAAATAACGTATCAGATAAAGGGCAAGTATCTAATATCTATAAAGAACTTGTCGAACTCAACACTCACAGAGCAAATAATCCAATCAAGAAATAGAAATGAACAGACATTTATGCAAAGAAGGTATCAAAATGGCCAACAGACACATGAAAAAGTGCTCCACATCACTTGCCATCAGGAAAATACAAATCAAAACCACAGTAAGATACCACCTCACACAGTCAGAATGGCTCAAATTAACCAGTCAGGAAACAACAGGTGTTGTCGAGGATGTGGAGAAAGGGGAACCCTCCTACACTGTTGATGGGAATGCACTGGTGCAGCCACTCTGGGAAACAGTGTGGAGGTTCGTCAAAAACTTGAAAATAGAAATACCCTACAGCCCAGCAATTGCACTACTGGATATTTACTCCAAAGATACAAATGCAGTGATCCAAAGGGGCACATGCACCCCAATGTTTATAGCAGCAATGTCCACAATAGCCAAACTATGGAAAGAGCCTAGATGTCCATCAATAGATGAATGGATAAAGATGTGGTATATATACACAATGGAATATTATGCAACCATCAAAAAACCCCGAAATCTTGCCATTTGCAGTGATGTAGATGGAACTAGAGGGTACTATGCTAAGGTAAATAAGTCAATCAGAGAAAGACAATTATCATTTGATATCTCTGATATGAGAAATTTGAGAAGCAAGACAGAGAATCATAGGGGAAGCAATGGAAAAATGAAACAAGATGAAACCAGAAAGGGAGACAAACCATAAGAGACTCTTAATCTCAGGAAACAAACTGAGGTTGCTGGGGGGGAGGGGTGGGTGGGAGGGTTGGGGTGGCTGCATAATGGACACTGGTGGGGAGAGGGGTGGGTGGGAGGGTTGAGGTGGCTGGGTAATGGGGAGGATATGTGCTATGGTGAGTGCTGTGAATTGTGTAAGACTGATGAACCACAGACCTATATCCCTGAAACAAATAATATATTACATGTAAATTTAAAAAGAAAAAAAGAATGTGTTCTCTGAAGTCAGACTACCTGAATCGTAAATGAAAAACTGTTACTTAGCAGCTATGGGATGTGGAGTTAAATTAACTTCTATATCCCTTGGTTTCCATATCTATGAAGTAGATACAATAATGCATTTCATGAGCATTAAATGAATCAATACACAGTCTTAACCCAGCAGCTGGCACAAAAATGGCAACTTGATAAATGCTAATTCTTATTATCCAACATAAAAGCTATTTGGTGGCTCTGCTCAGACAGATAACAAGATGGCATCTCTTCAGAGCCAAAGTGGAATGAAGGAAGCACCAGACTCACTATGTGACCTAGGGAAGTCATTTACAATCTCTGACCCTCACTTTTTATTCTAAAATGGTAATAAAAATCCATACTTACCTCACAGAGTTTTATGAGTATCAAGCGAAATCACCTAGAGAAAGGACTCATAAACTACAAAGGACTGTATATATCTAAATCAATTTCTTACCCAGTGAACTAACCCAGGATAATAGGGCACTGGCCAGTAGTGATGTCTCCTCTGCATAGAGTATGTTAGAATCACTTTATTGGTATTCTTTTGGAACAGATGTTCAAACCTTTAAACTAGTCTGACCTCCACTCAGTTGTTAGGCTCAAAACATATCTCAGAAATAATGGCAAGACCCTAACATTTCATGGATTTTTCATCTTGTCCTCGGAATGCCCCCTTCAAAGTCAAAGTTTGAAAAAAGTCTTGGTTCCCAGTGCAGATACTTCAATGTGTCAGTAATCTAGTCATTCCATTTACTGAACACTTTCTATAGGTCAGATCCTTACTTGTCATTAGAGAGGAAACAGTAAATCAGGAAGTGCTTATAGACTCACAGCCTAATCATGGACATAAACATGAAGACATGTCATTTCAATATAATGTTCCCAGAAGGAAGACCCTATCAAAGAAGACCGAAGGCTTCCAGGGTAGGTGACATAAGAGCTGGGTCTTGAAAAAGGACATGCAGAGGAAGGACAGGAAAAGGAGCAGGTAGCTCTTTAAGCTCACCTACTATACTAAGGTGGCACAAGAAATAGTCTATTACAGGAAGTTTAAGACTTTGCTATAGCCACATGCCTCATTAGTCTGGTTTTTCTGATTGAGAGAAGGGCAGCGAGAGAAATCAGGACTTTGATAGATATTAAATAAATCACTGTGTACCTCACAAGAAACCATATTTGTAAAAAACAAGAAATTTAAAAACTCTTTAAAGGTCTTTACAACCTGTTGCCCCAATGGTCAGGTGTTTGTTATTATTTAAAGATGAGCTTCCTGGATGAAAATTTCTCTGCAGAAACAAGTGTCTTTTCTCAGATTATCCTGTTGCTCTTTCTAGCTGTGGGACCTTCTTAGGAGGGGCTTTCATCTGAAGAGAAACAGAGAAAGAAGAGATGCAGGCACCCAACAGCTTTAAGGGAACCTCATTCAGGTGGGTGCAGGGTAGACCCAGGATGCAAAGGTGAGCTGGACACAGACTCTGCACTAAAGGAGATCACAACCTGGAATTCTGAACAATCTGGGGCTCCTGACCCATTGCTCCACCTAAAAATAGTCCTGGGTTCTCCATCTCTAATAAAATCCAGAGCTAGGTTTCCCAAACACTAACACTAAGAGACAGTTAAAAGTGCCAAATCTGGGGTGCCCGGGTGGCTCAGTGGGTTAAAGCCTCTGCCTTCGGCTCAGGTCATGGTCTCAGGGTCCTGGGATCGAGTTCCACGTCTGGCTCTCTGCTCAATGGGGAGCCTGCTTCCTCCTCTCTCTCTCTCTGCCTGCCTCTCTGCCTACTTGTGATCACTGTCAAACAAATAAATAAAATCTTTTTTTAAAAAAACTGCCAAATCTGAGATTAGGATGATGCACTTTGATCCTTCACTCCATCTAAACTGGATATGCATGTTTCAGAAGCACACTAAAAAGACTTTTTCTGACAAAGAACTGTTTCCCAAAGTCTAACCATTTGATAAGTGTCCTCCATGCCACTCCCAGCAGGCCCCTGGGCTATCCCAGGGCCTCAGAGAGCTGGTCCTCCTTATCTGCCATCCCAGTTCCATCTGGCCTTGATTAATCACTGCTCTCCCACGTGACACTGAGTTCATTCCCCTGTGTTATTTCTGTCTTTGAAGTCATCCTGCCTTTTAAAACTCAACTTTTTTGCCCATCTCTAGCCCTGTCCACCCAACACAAAATGGAAGTTGGTATCTGGCAATTTGCCATTTATTTGATCTCTGTGGATAGCAAAACTAGGTCCTTTGATCCAGGAAACCAACTCTGCAGCATCAGCTATCCCATTTGACCTTATGATTGAAATCTATTAATTAACCACCAAATCTTCACTACATAATGGGGCTGTTTATATGAGAGAGCAATTTCACTTGAGGCAAAGAAGGATTTTATTACATAGCATTCACATTTTTTAAATTCAGCACTTTGAGGACTATTATTCAGATTTGAAAAATTATTATTTGCCTCATATAAGGTAAATTCTCTCTCTCTCTCTCTCTCTCTCTCTCTCACACACACACACACACACACACACACACACATACACACACATGAATAATTGAGATAATCAAGAGAAGGTTTGTATCAAAATCTCAAAGTAGGTATATGGCTCTAAAAACCTTGAAGCAGTAGCAAAATAAGCCAATCGGAGAAAGACAACTATCATATGATCTCCCCGATATGAGGAAGTGGAGATGCAACGTGGGGGGTTTAGGGGGTAGGAAAAGAATAAATGAAACAATATGGGATCGGGAGGGAGACATAGTATAAGGGTATGTCTTAATCTCACAAAAAAAACTGAGGGTGGCTGGGGGGAAGGGGGTAGGGAGAGGGTGGTGGGGTTATGGACATTGGGGAGGGTATGTGCTATGGTGAGTGCCGTGAAGTGTGTAAACCTGGCGATTCACAGACCTGTACCCCTGGGACTAATAATACATTATATATATTATATATATATATATTATATATATATATTATAAAAAATTTTTTTAAAAAGCTTGAAGCAGGACAATGACATGGTCCAATTGGTGTTAAAAATGTGTTGCTTTTATTTAACCTTTATTGGCTTCCCAGAAGCCATATGTAACACTCTAAAAATCTATAATTCACTAACTAAGCCAAGGAATGAACCATTCAAATTTAGCCCACCAAAAATTCCTATTTTTCTAAACTTACCATCAGAAACAAGAAAATCAGTACTTTCACTGGCCTCTAAATACTCCATACATATTCATTTTTCTCTTTCAGGTAGATTGTACACTTCATGAAAACAGAGATCTTACTGCCCTAATTTTTTATTTAAATTCAATTAGCCAACATATAGTTATCTCCCAATATAGTGGTCTCCCAATATAGGTGGTCATTGGTACCCTACGGTTGATTATTCATCATACTGACCTCTGTAACTTACAAATACCTCTCCTGCTACATCCACGCCTCCCAAACTTGCTCACTCACTAAATAAGCATAGCACCTACCATATCCTAAGGCCTGAGCAACAGTTCTAGCAATGCAATGGCTCCTGCTTTCAAAGGACTTACTATGTAAGACAGTGGCTCTAACACTTCACTGGGCATCTACATCACTTCTGAGGAAGAGACTGAGAATTTGCATTTCTCACACAAGTCCAGGTGAAGCAGATGCTATATTCTGGGACCACCCTTTTAAGAACCACTGGTTCTTAAAAGACAGAACTACTATATGATCCAGAAATCCTATTTCTGGGTACATATCCAAAGGAAATGAAAACAGGATCTCAAAGATATATCTGCACTCCCATGTTCTTTGCAGCATTATTCACAATAGCCAAGATATGGAAACAACCTAAGGGTCCATTAATGGATGAATAGATAAAGATGTTGGGTGTGTGTATGTGTATATGGAATCATTCATCCATGAGCAAAGAAAGATATCCTTTCATTTGCCACAACATGGATAGAACTTGAGGACATTATGCTAAGTGAAATAAGCCAGGGAGAGAAAAACAAATGCTGTGTACTCTCAGTTATATGTGGGATCTAAAAAAGCTGAACTCATAGAAACAGAGACTAGAATGGTGGTTACTAAGGGCTGTTGGGTGGGGAAAAAAAGTGGGGAAAAATGTTGGTCAAAAAGTACAAATTAGGAGCACTTGGGTGGCTCAGTGGGTTAGGCCTCTGCCTTTGGCTCTGGTCATGATCTCAGGGTCCTGGGATCGAGCCCCACATGGGGCTGTCTGCGCAGCAGGAAGCCTGCTTCCTCCTCTCTCTCTGCCTGCCTCTCTGCCTACTTGTGATCTCTCTCTCCGTGTCAAATAAATTTAAAAAATCTTTAAAAAAAAAGCACAAATTAGAAGTTGAATAAATTAAGGTAATCTAGTATATACCATAGTGATTATAGTTAATAATACCATATTATATAGTTAACATTTGCTAAAAATGATCTTAAATTCCTCACCACAAAAAGGAAATGGTATTATGTGTATAGGTATTAATTAACTCTATGATAGTAATCATTTTGTCGTATATATAATTGTGTCAAATCAACATTGTACACCTTATATACAATGTCATACATCAATCATATCTCAATAAAGATGGGGGGATAAAAGAACCACTGGTCCAGTGGATTCTCAGAAATTCCTGAAAGAAACTGACAAACCAGATGAGCAAGATAAGAGCCCAACTAAAAAGGACCCATGCCCCTACTACTAATAACTTCTCAAGAAAGAACTCAACACATACTCACCTCTAAATAACTGTTACTAATGTCTTAAAAACACTTCCCCTGCAAAAACTTAAGCAAGCTAAGAATTCTGACCCCTTAAAACAAAATTTACTTTAAAAAACTTCTGCTCGGTGGGGAGCCTGCTTTCCTCTCTCTCTCTCTCTCTCTCTCTCTCTCTGCCTGCCTCTCTGCCTACTTGTCATCTCTGTCAAATAAATAAATAAAATCTTAAAAAATAAATAAATAAATAAATAATAAATGTATAAAAAACTTCTTAATGAAAATAGAATAGAATGTCTGAATCAAAACTAAAAAACCTATCTTACATTTGGGTATTTTTCTGTTCATTCATAAATGAACTTGCCAAATTGTACCGAATATGTTTTACAATACTTTTATAATTAGACATTTGCCTGAAAACATCTCCTAATAATCAAAATGCCATTTCTCTCCTTAAAAATCTTATAAATTTACACCAAAGTTTGTGTAAATTATTTATCTTTTCAATTTATTAAAAATGATACAAAAATACATGACTGCCTTCTCCGTATAAATAATTCAAACAATACAGACAAAGTAAAGTCCTCCCTGAAAAGCCATCCTCCACCATCTCTGCCCCTCCCGGACTTGAAAGGAAACAGTATCAATTTGGTGCTTATTTTCTCAGTTATTATTTTTCTACACAATTTTACACTGTCTACTGACAGAAACTTATAATTTTGTTGTTACTTCTAACATATATATTATCATAAAATGTATATTCTCCTTCAATTGGCCTTTGTCCCTTAATATGTTATGGTATTCTTATGGAGTCATATTTCTAATTTCTGTATAGTATTCCAGAGTATGGAAATACCATTATTTATCATTACTACCTCCTTTTTAGGAGACATTAAACTGTTGTTAATCTTTTACTATTACTAACAATGCTGCTATGAACCATTGGCATACCCTGTTTTGAAAAGATTCGAGAATGATATTGCTGGATCTAAGAATATATACATTACAACATGAAACAGACATTGCCAAACAGCCCTCCCAAAAGGCTATACCAATTTGCACTCTCAAAAGTGTTCAGATACATCCTTTCCCCACACTCTCACCCACGCTAGATATTATCAAACTCTCCAAATTTTGCAATATGTTAGATGTTCAAAACCAGCTTTTCTAGGAGCTTATAAAAAGTATTCTTCAATCCCAATGCATCTTCTGAATTTTTACTCTTCTTTTAAAACCCTACCTGCTCACTCACTCACTCACCCTCTTTATTCCTCTCTCTCTCTCTCTCTCTCTATATATATATATATACAATTTTAATTAGCTGATCTTATTTTCCATTTTCTCCCTATGAAATTTCCTAAGCAAGAGAAATACCAGTCCTCTCTGAGTTTGTCTGAGTTCACTAATACCTTTTTTTAAAAATCCCATTTATCTGAGTTCACCAGTGTCCTTTTTAAAATACATGAACTCCATAAAAATAGAATTAACCTAAGATCCAGTGATCACACTTCTGGGTATTTAAAACACACACACACACACACACAAATACCAATTCAGGGGTGCC
The DNA here is from genome assembly GCA_003697995.1 of Taxidea taxus jeffersonii. Classification (NCBI taxonomy): domain Eukaryota; kingdom Metazoa; phylum Chordata; class Mammalia; order Carnivora; family Mustelidae; genus Taxidea; species Taxidea taxus. The sequence goes on along the minus strand of ML105161.1, from coordinate 93,005 downwards.
TGGGTGGCTCAGTAGTTAAGCGGCTGCCTTTGGCTCAGGTCATGATCCCAGAGTGCTGGGATCGAGCCCCGAATTGGGCTCCCTGCTCAGCAGGAAGCCTGCTTCTCCCTCTCCCACCCCCCCTGCTTCTGTTGCCTCTCTCACTGTGTCTCTGTCAAATAAATAAATAAAATCTTAAAAAAAAAATTCAAAGGGACAATGTACCCCTATGTTTTCTGTAGCATTATTTACAATAGCCAATCTATGGAAGAGGTCCAAGTGCCCAGTGACAGATGAATGGATAAAGAAGATGTAGTATATATTCACAATGGAATATTATTCAGCCATATAAAAGAATTAAATATTGTCATTTGCAACATGAATGGAGCTACAGATATAATGTTGCCATTTGCAACATGAATGAGGCTATTACATATAATGCTAAGGGATGTGAGAGAAAGACAAATACCATATGATTTCATTCATAATTGGAATTTAAGAAACAAAACAAAGGGAAAAAAAGAGAGAGAGAGAGAGACAAACCATGAAATAGACTCATAACTATAGAGAACAAACCGATGGTTACCAGAGGGGAGGTGGGCAGGGGATACGTGAAATAGGTGATGGGGATTAAAGAGCACAGTTATCATGATGCTCACTAAATAATGTAGAGAATTGTTAAATCACCACATTGTATATCTGGAACTGATATAACACTATATGTTAGTTATACTGGAATTAAAATTTAAAACTTAATAAAAAAAAAACTCTAAAAATAAATAAATAAAAACCATGCATTCCAGAAGGAAATACATCAAAATATTAATAGTAATTGCTTTCCTAATGACAGGCGACATTTTCTCTTATTTATTATTCTTGCTGTCTTTTCCAGATTTTCTCCAATAATTAGTATTATGGGACCGTTACTATTTTCCAGGCACTGTTCTAGGCACGTTCCATGCTTTAGCTCATTTTATCCTTAAAACAAGCATACGAAGTACTACCATCATCCCTCCCTGTTATACACAAATGGCTGAGAGAGGTGAAATAACTTTTCTTAAATCCCACAGCTATGAAGGATTTAAGCAAGGCAGGCTGATTCCAGATCTTAACCACTGCACCACACTAGTGTCTATGAATATGTACCATTTTTATAATTTGAGTGAACAAGACCTAAATATCAACTGAAAGCAACTATATTTACTAGCCAGAAATCAACAGCATTATGGCCTGTGGGCTTATTCCTCCCTTTGTGATCTCTCTTACATATTTCAAAGGCATTCTTACCTTCAAGCCACTCAAAAGCTCTTCTGCCCAGCCTCAACTGTGCCCAAAAATTTAAAGATACAAGCTTCAACAAACTTGAGGCTTTATGGTCTTTTAATCTCCCTATAACTCATTTTTATCAGCTTTCCTTTGTCTCCAGTGAAGACATCTTGTTCTGTAAAACACACTGTAATTTAATTGTTGGCTCCTCTGTGTAATATTCTTAGCCAGTTCCTGCTTCTTTTTTGAAGTTCCTTGAATCTCATGCTTCAGCTGATAGTTTATATTTGCTAATAGCAATGGGAATGGCCACAACACCCAACACTGACACACAGTTCCCCCAGCAAAGTCTCCCTGGTTAGGTTTGCAGTTCCTTAGCAGTGGTGGCAATGACTGAGAATCACCATCAAAGAACATCAACAGATTGCATTACAATCTGTCGGTCCTTCTCTAGAGAAAGAAATTGGCAACTTGTTATATTAAAGAACTGCAATCAAGCATCTGGAATATGGCAGCACACGTCGATTTTATGTGAACTGATGAGTTTCAGCAATTTATTATCCTGCACTTTTTGACATAATCTTATCCACAATGTCTCTCCTACAAATGTACATTCTGCCTAACAATTGTTATTTGAGCCACACCTGTGTGAATATTATCTATTTCAGAGGTTCAGCTTTGCAGAGTTACACATAGACTTATTCCAAAGAGAGAATTAGGTACCTTTTAAATTCTAATTAACAAATCATCTGCCCTCTTCATTTGCCTCATGCCAGCAGGAAAATTAAGGCAGCTTCTTAATAAAACATTTGTGTCAATCCACCCTGTTAAGCAATAGCCTCATCATTTCTCCACACACAGAGAGTCAACAATTGGACAAAACAGACAGGTAAAAAAAATCCAAAAATATCATCATAACAGCTACAGTTTATTGAATTTCCACCTGGGTCTGGCACTGTGGCTGTGTTTACATGCAGTATTTCATTAAATCTTCTCAATTGTCCTATGAGGTGTTATTATCATCCCCATGTCACAAAGAAAGAAAATGGGGCTTAGAAATTAAAAGCTTTGCACAGTCACACAGCTAATAAGTAGCAGACTATCAGTTAGCATTGCTTCATAACAAATTACCCCAAAACTTCATGGCTTAAAACAATGACCATTTTAGCTGACAAAACTGTGGGAGAGATTTGGGATGAGCTCAACTGATCTCAGCTAGGCTTCACTAATGTGTCTGCAGTTAGCTACTGGCTCAGCTGGAGGCAGGCTGGGGTCCCAGGGTTCTTATCTATGGTGGCTTCCCATTATCCAGAAGGTTAGCTCAAGCTCCTTCACACAGTAGTCTCAGGGTTCCACGCACAGAGAGAGAGAGAACAATTCCCGTTGTGTATACACGTTGTGTTCCTCTGTTTGCATTGTATTTTCTACTCTCTCATTGGCCAGACCCAGGCCCAAACTAGCCCAGATTCAAGTCCAGAGTAAAGAGGGACTCCACCTCTTGAGAGACCATTTTTGCAGCATATCACAAGTTTCAACACACATGTTGGTAATGTCAAAACCCACTACCCTGTGCCACTCCTGAATTTGTTTGGCCTCAGACCTACGTCCCACCCCCGCACCCTCACTTTTTGCTTTGCTCTGCGTCACATGGACACAGACTCTTAGAGGCTGCTTCCAGGGACCTGTGAAAGCCAGTGCGAAGTAATGGAAAGAGATCAGAAGGCAGGAGGAAAGAGAAGCAGGGTAGACCTCGCCCTCCCTCTCTGCGTCAGGCTGCATATCTAGCAGTACAGTGCCCTCTGCACAGGCCTGCCAGGAGTTCAGCCTTCACCTCCTCTATGTGTCTCTTCTGCCTAGGGGCACTCATGGCTTCTTGCCATTGCGAATCTCAAGGTTTCCACATCATCCTTTGATTTCCCAGCCCCTTCAAAACCTGAGTAACCAATTCTCTGCATTAAATCTCCTCTGTTCTAAATATTTCATGATTTCTATCATCCTGGTTGAACAGAGTGCTGCACACACTCCCCTGGCCTTTTGAGTGTCCTGGGCGAAATCATTTTGTATTGCCTTCTACAATATTAAGCACAATGGAAGCCACCATATTCATCCACACAGAAAACCTTTACTGAGGAACTACTAGGCCTAAACCCAAGCTGGAGACTACGACTACAAAGTCAAATAATACCTTACCAAATTAACCCAAAGGAGACAGGTCTATGTAAAAATAATAACCATATAGTGAAGTTCTTTAACGAAGATATATAAAAAGACTGTATTGGAAATGCAGTCAGATGTGCTAGGTCAGTGCACAAGTTCTAGAGTCAGATCGCCAACACTGGAATCCGGGGCACTTTTACTACCAATAAAGCAAGCTATTTATCCTCCCCTTCCTCCTTGGTACAGTGGGGGAAAATCAGACCAACTTCATAGCATACCAATAATACCTACACTGGAGTTTAGGCCAATGCCCGTCTGGCCCTTATTAAGTGTTCAATACATGTCAGGTAGGAGTTTTGTGGAAACACAAAGGAAGAAACATCCATTTACTTTGTGGGTCAGGGAAGCCTTCCCAAAAGAAGGAGGCCTTTCAGAGGACTCTTAAAATAAGAGTAAGAAGTCACTCGTTGAAATACGGCTTCCCCAAAGAAGTTTCTCCAAACCCCATTTGAAAATGTTTCATCCTCCTTCTGACCACCCTCAGCATTTTGTTTTCATACTCCTAGAACAGCAAATTTTCATCTTAATTTTTGTTACAGCTACTGATGCACATACTTCTATCTTTTCCTACAAAACTGTAAGCTCCTTGAAGACAAATGCTATCCTGTCTACTCTTATCCACCTGGAAAGTTTACCACACTGCCTGGCATATAAGTAGGTGAACCAGGTTTTGTTTGTTTCGTTTTTTTAAGGTTTTATTTTAACTCCAGTTAGTAAACATGTGGTGTTATATTAGTTTCAGGTGTACAATACAGTGATTCAACAATTCCACATATCACCCAGTGCTCATCATGACAAGTGCACTCCTCAATCCCCATCACCTATTTAACCCATTTCCCCCCTCCTCTGGTAACTATAGTTTGTTCTCTATAATTACGTTTTGTTTTGTTTTTAACAAATGTCAATGTCTCTGTTGTCATCGCAAATCTTTAGACAGCGGCCATTGTCTTTGGATTATGAAATCATGACCTGCCAAAACCTTGATGCAGCATTTTCAGAGTCATAGTATATTACAAATGTGCCTGTCATTCATAGAACATATGAACTTGGAAAATAACATGGATGTCCCCTTCTCCCATAGAACATCACATAGAAACTGTATCTCTCAAGAACACTATTTATGATATTTACTGATACCAATTTATAGTATCTTTCAGTAACCCACTGCAAATTATAAACCTCAATGAAAGAGAATACTTATTTATACTCAATGAAGTAACTAAAACTGATATAAATCTGTGTTGTGCTGATAGCTAGTTTTTCTAGCTATCCAATAATATTTATTAATTGAGTAGCCGCCAATAAAGAACAAAAATTTAATGTTTTAAGTATGGTAGGTTCCATATATAGTCAGTTTTTTAAGATCATAGAAATTATTTCACTGACGAGTGTGCCAATTATTGAGCCATTATTTCTCAGCTCCAAACCCACTCTGCTCACTTACTGCATGATATGGGAACTGAGCAGCCAAACTTGTGCTTTAGAGTCCACAAGAGGGAGATTGCAAGACTAGGTAGGGGAAGAAGAGAGCAACTGTTCATTGTGGATTGCTTCCTATAGACATACTGTCTGTTCTCCATCCCTAGGGGAACAGCACCTTAGCAATGCTTCTTACTCTCTGGCAGGGCCCTCCTGGAACAACAGTGGGTTTTTCCCCTGCACTGGAAAAAGCAGCCTCATCCTGCTGCCCCAGTGACTCCAGTATCAGGCAACTGGTCTCCCTGCACTGAGGCCAGAGTTTCAAATTAATTTCAAAATCCTACTCTAATTTTTCTTTCTAATCAACTTTATGGAGCTTTAATTTATACAAAATAAAATTCTACTATTTTAACTATACAGTTTTGACATAATATGTAATTATCATTCCAATTAAAATACAAATAATTTTCATTATCCCAGAAAGTACCTTGTGCTCATCTGTTGTCAATACCTCTCCACACACAAGGCCCCAGAAAAGAAATTATCTGTTTTCTCATTTTGCCTTTACAACAGTTTTCATTTAGTTGAAAGCATGCAGTGTATACTTCCTTTGTGTCTGGCTTCATTTTGAGATTAATCCATGTCATTACAAGAATCAGTAACTTTTTTTCTTTCTATTGCTGATAACTGTTTTTTGTATAGATGTAACACGGTTTATATCAGTTCACCTATTACTGGATGGATATAAAGCTGCTTCCATTTTGGGGATATTATGAATAAAACTGCTATGATACTAATGTACAAGTAAATGAATGGACATATGTTTTCCTTTCTCATGGGTAATTACCTCATAGTGGGCTTGTTGAGTCATAAAGTAACTGTAATGTTTAGCTTTATAAAAAAAAAAAAAACTGTCAAACTGTTTTTGAAAGGGGCTGTACCATTTTACATGCCCAGCAGGAATGTAACAAGTTCTAGTCCCGCTACATCTTTACCAGCACTTGGTATGATCAGTCTTTTAATTTTAGTCATACTGCTGGGTATATAGGAGTTTTGCATCATGGTTCAATTTGTACTTCCCAATGACTAATAATTTTTAGCATCTTTTGTTATGTTAATTGGCCAGTCATGTAGCTTCTTTTGTAAAGTACCTGTTTTGTCCCCCTATTACTTGGGTAATTTGTCCTCTACTATTGAGTTATAAGAGTTCTTTATATAGTCTGGATCCAAGTTCTTCATCAGATTTATGTATTGGAGTATTTTCTCCCAGTCCGTGATTTCCCCTTTCATTTTCTATGTCTTTCAAAGAAGAGATTTTAGTTTTGATAAATTCCAAATTATCAACATTTTTTTTCTGACCCATGATTATTGTACCCTAAGTAATTATTACTTTGCCTACCCAA